>JAJGRW010003582.1:0-32272 GCA_025461045.1 Carex parvula | reverse complement strand
TTTCCACCATGTGAGGCTGTCTTCATAGGACCACACACATCGATATGAATAAGCTCTAACGGTTCCTTTGTTCTCCATGCCTTATCTTTTGGAAATGACTCCCGGTGAATTTTACCGAGAGCGTAGCCTTCACATACATCATGTTTCTCTTCTATGTGTGCAACCCATATACCATATCTTTTTACTCAACAATTTTAGACTCTCAAAGTTAACATGACCAAACCTTTATGCCACAACCAAGATAAGTCTTATACACTAACTTTTAAAGCAACACCTTTTTTCGGGTTTGAGTTTAAGTGGAAAGTGTCTATTTTTCTCCATTTTCACTGCCGCCACAATTCTCTTTTCTTCTCAACTTTGTCATAAATTTTGCACAATTCACCCTCAAAATGAACCACATGCCTAATCACTCAAAAGAGAGCAATGTTTTTTTTAATATTTATAAACTCGTAAATGCTATCAGTTCGGACTGTAAGCGCACAATCCTATTCGAGGTCGATCCACAGAAAATATTGGTTCAGTGCTTTGAGCGATCGAATCACAATCTTTCGGAAGGCTAGACGAAATCTGAAAATTGAGAGATGTTGTTGTGATAAATGTAAATTAGGAAGCAATTAAAAGTAATTAAAATAAAGATAAAGATGAGAATGCCTAGGGTTTCGGCACACCATTGCTACTCAATCCGCCTTGACAATATATTCATGTTGCGTCTGATTTCCCGTTGTTGTTTTATGAAAGACACCACATAGGTCACTGCGATTTATGTTACGCGAGAATGACAGATCTTTCATCGAGATTCTACAAAGGACACTGCGAGTTTCCTTACGCAAATGACTGATCTCTAAAAACCCCAAATTACTACACAGATCACTGCGATTTTCCTTCGCATGTGATGGAATTTGGTACGCGTTTTGTTGGTCTGGTTTATGGTTTCCCCGCTAAGGTTTTCTTCACATAAACCTAATAGATCTCAACGAGGCTAATTCAAACAAATAGTTTCTTTTACCATTAAAGTACTGTCACTACCCTAACGGACTCAAACTAGATCATTGAAGTTAGATGAAGAGATACTAAATCACAAAAGCATTTTGATACAACAACAAGAAATCATAATAAATAGAAATATATATATCAAAATATCAAGAGTAACAAGGTTTACTGCCTAGCCCTAAGAAAAGGAACTTAGCCGCGAAACGGCATTGTTACAAGCACTCCTCTCTTCTCTCTTTAATCAAATCTAACCCTAATTACAAAGATAAGTTATTCTTCTGCCCAGGGGCCTTATATAGGAGTGAAGGGACGTCTGGAGGTTGAGTAGGGGCTAAGAAACTGATCTGGAAACAGCTGTCGGCAGTTATTCCCCAAGAGGCGCCTTCGGTTACGGACCGTATCAGGTGATACGGTCCGTATTAGGACCTTGACGGTTAGGGTTTAATGCTTCCAGCGCTATCTTCTGGTCTATGCTAGGCCTGGTTCGTATTAGGCAAGACGGACCGTAACAGAGACTTTGTCGATAACCGTCACTGATCCGATTGACCCGATTCTAGCTCCATTTGGTGTAAAATAGTCCCAAAACCTGTTTTCTGCAATAAAACATAAAGAAGGGTGACAATAGCCTTTTTCTCTAATAAATTAAACATAAGTGTGAGAAAATATGCAAAACCTAAGCCAAAACCCTACGTAAATCATCATTATTTTGACTCTGATCACGCCTCCCAACTTGATTTGTTGCTTGTCCTCAAGCAACGACATTCCAGCTGGTCAAAGGTCCGGTCTAGGTTAAACCATACAATCTCAAGGACTTGCTTAAAATTAAATTAGAACTTGGGTTTGGTACAATCGACATGACAATAAAAATTTAGAACTCTAAAATATTCATGACTTCTCTTTTGAACAATTTATTCACCCCATGATTGACCTCATTATGCTTATCCTAGAAAAATTATCATCGAACAATTTATTTCACAAGTATCCTTAAAATTGAGAGTATTAATTTTCCCTTCGATTATAAATAAATCCCTTCCAATCAATAGGAATTCTAATGATATAAATTTTGATTTTCCTTCCCAATTGATTGGAGCAAAGTATGACGACTAAGTGTGTTGGTACTTGTTACTATTTTTTGAAAAATTAAATATGTACAAAAATTAAAATTTGGGAGGTTCTATCGAGCCTATTGGTAACCAGTCTTGTGTAGGCACCCGTACTCTTTTTATCCTCCATCTTTTATTCTATTTTTTTTCTTTTTCTATGTTTTTCTATTTTTTTGGATTTTTCTCATTTCTGATTTTTTTTGTATTTTTCTGTTTTTCTGAAAAATAAAATAAAATATTTTTGTGTCACAAGCACCATGATTACAGACAATTCCAAGTATTCATTCATACAAGGAATTATTGCATATTTTCGCTACGGGTCTATCTATAATAAATGGGTATTCTAAAACACTATCAAGCTTAAAAGACTTTGCAAAAATAAATTACTCAATAAATAAAAATTCTAGGGTTTGCGATTTTGGTCAACACTCATGGTTAGCAATTCATTGTTCACTTTGAGATCACTAATTAAAAATTCCAAATTTTTTTGTATCATGGCCAATTGTCTAAACCTTAGCCTAACTCAATTTAAAACAATTCATATTTGATTATCCTACTCCTAAGGAAAAATAAAAATGCAAGCTAGCTAAAAAGCTCAATCTAATCATTTTAGGATTTTCGGTAAAGCCTCCAATTCTAGTCAAAAATTGAGTAAAACTACTAGCACCTAAGAATTTAAAATGCAAAAATTTTAAAGATACATGGTCAAATTTACCTTCCTACCCCCCGAATAAAATTGAGCATTGTCCCCAATGCTTGAGAGATAAAAATAAAGGAAGTAATAAAGTAAAAAGACCGGGAAAAGATACAACTCACTGCACCTCAATCCTGAGGTGGTGGAGGTGGTGGTGGACAATGAATCTCCTTGTAGAATGATGGGTCGAAAAGTCCGTAGAGCGGTGGCTGGTACTAGAATCCGGAGTCGAGAGCGAACTGGTAGTACTGTTGATTGAGGTAGCGTGCTTGCTGGATCTCGTGCCTACCCTCGTCGATGCTCTTCTGAATCGCTTTCATACTGTTACGGACTTGATTGACCTCTTGGTGAAGTGAGGAGAGGTTTTGCTTAATCCGCTGGTTGCTCTCTCGCTTGCGTGTGGCGAGATCTTTAAAAATTTAGGTTCATTCATTGCACAGCTTGGATGAACTGATCATATTCACTTATAGGGGCATCAGATGGTGCAGAGAGGAAGGCAGCGGTGGCGGCTCCAAGGAGAGGCGGTGATGAGTGCGGTGGTGATGGTGATCGGCTGCAAGGAGGTGGGCTCGGTCTCGGCAAGGAAGGAAGAGGGAGAGAGAATAGAGAGAGAGAAAGATGGAGGTTTAGGAATTAAAACCAAAGGGTTTAAATGTTATGAGATGTGATTCGCGCGGGATTTCAAATGTCTCTTCGTTAACGAGTTCGCATCTTCTGGATTAGCCTTTATTCGGATCGTATTGGGTGATACGGTATGTATCCAATTTGTTATGCATAATACCGATAACTTCAGTCTTAACTTCTTTGAATACGGACCGTATTGGGAAAATACGGGATGTACTCACCACCTCTCTTCTTACTCTGCTTCTTTCACCCCGTATCCGCTAATATGGTCCATATTGATTGATACGGACCGTACCAGAGGGTATTTTCCTGTCTTCCTGGGGTGTCTTTGATCGAGTCCTTCCTCTGATATGTTCACCTGATCATAGGAAAAAGGTGGATATGAATTGTTTCTCTGTTAAGGTCCTAAATAAACTAGAAATAAATATTATGAGAAATATAAAAAATGGCCTTGGGTTGCCTCCCAAGAAGCGCTTGTTTAAAGTCATTAGCTCGAACTCTTGTTTCATTGAGATTCCAGATGAACCACGAACTATTTTATCTTCACCTTCCGACCATAGGACCGCATCGTAGTTCTCCCAAGAACTTTTTGGTGTGATAATGTTGAGAACTGTTGGAAGAGGCCTTGATTCTATGATTGGAACTTTGGTTTCTTCCGGTTTGATAGAAATTGAAGCCAACAGAGGATCGGAAAGCTTGTTTTCATGCTGTTGTGTGTACCAACTCTTTTCTAATTCTTGCGTTTCCTCCATTGTCTCATTTTCAAGTAGGATGCGGTATATGGGAATGGTTGGGCTAAGGCTTTTGATGTCATCAATTTTGTCGCCAATAGCTTTTCGGTGTATCTCGAGTATGTTGACGAGCTTGCTGGATTGAACATTATCGAGCCGAGAACTAACAATCACCGGGTAGGTTTGGTTGGGTCCCAGGAATTCGTAACGGAGGTTTGAGCTTGAGTTGTGGATGAGAGGTTGTCTTCTCCATTTTCTTCACTTTGCTACTGACCGTGCTAGGCGACATGGACTGCAGAATTTTAGATTTGGGGGATTCTTCCTCTTCTTTTGTTATGACAGTGGCACAACTCGCGCAAGTTTCAGCGTAGGCTTCATCAGGTTCAGCGGTGATGTATTGCTCGAGTTGCCTTTCGTCATCTTCCCCTCTAAAAAGGTTGTCCAGTTCCTCCATACCCATGGATTCTCCCAATTCATCATATGGATATTCTTCCTCTTCAAATTCATCCGTGATACCCAAACTGAAGACACGATCAATGTCAGCGTTATCTTCCCCTCTAAAAAGGTTGTCCAATTCTTCCATACCCATGGATTCTCCCAATTCATCATATGGATATTCTTCCTCTTCAAATTCATCTATGATACCTAAATTGAAGACACGATCAATGTCAGAAGGGTATTTTAAAGCTCTATTTATGTCATAGACCGCCTTGTCTTTTCCAGCATTCAGTGAAATTTTCCCGTTCTTAACATCAATCATTGCTCCGCATGTGGTGAGGAATGGCCTTCCAAGGATGATTGGAATGTGTTCATCTTCTTCCATGTCAACCACAACAAAATCTCCAGGTATCCAAAAGTCTTCAACTTTGATTGGTACATCCAGCAACACTCCTTCAGGATATCGAATTGATCTATCAGCCAGTTGCAGTGCAATTTGTGTCGGTGAAAGTTCTCCACATTCTAATTTGTCGAACACCACCTTTGGCATTAGACTCACACTTGCTCCCAGATCACATAAAATCCTCGTAAAATTCGCCGTGCCAATTGTGCACGGTATCGAGAAGCTTCCCGGATCTTTCAACTTTTTTGGCAGGCCTTGGAGGGAATGGCAGAGGTGGCTTGTAGGGTGGTGGTGCAATATATTCAGGTTCGGGTTGTCACTCGTTTCCACCTACGGTGTCATTCTGCTCCTCAATAGGGTCTGCCTGCGCTTCGAATACGGGCGGCTCCGGTTGTTGCGACTCGTATTCTTCCGAATGCGATGGCTCTGCATGCATCTCATCGGAAGTTTGATCGGGCATGGGAGGTCCCTGATAAGCTGTACCACTCCTTAATGTTATGCTCTTGCAAGTCTCTCTCGGGTTTTCTTCCGGTTGGCCCGGAAATTTGCCTTTTCCACGTGTGATACTCGAGAGTTCTTTCGCCATCTTAGAGACATTGTCTTCTAAGTCTTTGTTGCGGTTTGTTAAGGATTCGATCTTTTGTGCAATTTCGGCGTTAGCCTTATCTTGCTTCTCTAGGAATCTCTCCATTAATGATGTGATGTCAGGTTGCTGTGGTTGGTTGTACTGTCTTGGTTGGTAATTCGATTGGGGATTGTTGTATCTCGGTTGATAATTGGGTTGTGGTTGGTAGTTCTGTTGGGGTGCAGCAGGCCATTGTTTGCGTATGAGAGATTTGGATGGTTTCGGTTGTTCGGATGGTATGTATTGTAGGCGGGCTGAGGTCGAAAGCTGTTATCAATTGCGTTTGCTTGCTCTAATTCTTCCTCAGTTTCCGTCACATTCATACATTCGGTCATCTCATGCGCTCCTCCACAATAGCCATATGATGTTGCGGCATTGACTGCTGCTACCGTTCGCTGCTTGGTTTGCTTGTTGAGTGCCATTTGCAAAGCATCAATCTTTGCGCTCAACATGGATATATCATCTACTCGGTGCATGCCAGGTGTTGGAGTTGGCTTCTTTCGCTCAGGGATCCAGTAGTGTTGGTTGATTGCAATCTCTTCAATTAGGTTGTAAGCCTCGTCAGGTTCCTTGTTCATGATTGCTCCTCCTGCGGAAGCATCAATAGACAACCTATCGGTAGGGTTTAGACCATTATAAAAAGTTTGGACAATCAGCCATCTTTCTAGACCATAATGTGGACAACACCTTAACATATCCTTATATCTATCCCATGCCTCACACAATGTTTCACCATCCCTTTGTTCAAAATTAGTAATTGCATTTCTAAACCTCGAAGTTTTGGATGGTGGAAAATATTTTGCAATAAACACATTAAACAATTGGTCCCAAGTTTGAATGGAATTGGCCGGTAAGAAAAACAACTATGCTCTTGCTTTATCTTTTAATGAGAATTGAAATAGCCTTAGCCTGATTGCTTCATCGGTAACTCCGTTGATCTTTATCGTCTCGCATATCCCTAGGAAAATTGACAAGTGAAGATGTGGATCGTCATGTGGAAATCCTCCAAATTGCTGTTGCGAAACCATATTTATGAGAGCATGTTTGGTCTCAAAATTACGGTTCGTAACAGTTGGTGGGTTTATGCTAGAATTAGGATCATTCGCGCGAGGTATACAATAGTCTCGTAGAAGTTTGGGTCTTGCTGCATCGTGAACTCCATTATCACCATTGTTTTGTCTTCCATTGTTGATCGGTTCGTTCGGTGGGATATTCATGTTGATCGAATATGAGTCTTCTTCGCTTTCAGAATTACTCGATGAAGAACTATGATTGGTTCTTATCGGTGATGTGGAAGCGAATTGTCCTCTCCTACTAGCAATCCTCTCGGATCTTCGTACGGATGATTCGGCCAGCGTGCAGTGTCCTAAAAAGAAAAGAAAATCTGAAAATTAAACTAGAAACTTAAAATAAAAGGAAAATAAAAATAAAAACTAAACTGAAAATAAAAGAAAAATAAAAATGCAGAAAATAAAAAGAAATCTAGGCGTTTCTAATTAATTGGGTTCAATGGTCAAAGCAAGGACGTCTTGCGAGGCCTTGCACAATGAACCGTTATTCCCCGGCAACGGCGCCAAAAAGCTTGATCACTCAAAAGAGAGCAATGTTTCTTTTAATATTTATAAACTCGTAAATGCTATCGGTTCGGACTGCAAGCGCACAATCCTATCGAGTAGTATATTCGAGGTCGATCCACAGGAAATATTGGTTCAGTGCTTTGAGCGATCGAATCACAATCTTTCGAAAGGCTAGACGAAATCTGAAAATTGAGAGATGTTGTTGTGATCAATGTAAATTAGGAAGCAATTAAAAGTAATTAAAATAAAGATAGAGATGAGAATTCTTAGGGTTTCGGCACACCATTGCTACTCAATCCGCCTTGACAATATATTCCTGTTGCGTCTGATTTCCTGTTGTTGTTTTATGAAAGACACCACATAGGTCACTGCGATTTATGTTACGCGAGAATGACAGATCTTTCATCGAGATTCTACATAGGACACTGCGAGTTTCCTTACGCAAATGACTGATCTCTAAAAACCCCAAATTACTACACAGATCACTGCGATTTTCCTTACACAAGTGATGAAATTTGGTACGCGTTTTGTTGGTCTGGTTTATGGTTTCCCAGCTAAGGTTTTCTTCACATAAATCTAATAGATCTCAACGAGGCTAATTCATACAAATAGTTTCTCTTACCATTAAAATACTGTCACTACCCTAAAAGACTCAAACTAGATCATTGAAGTTAGATGAAGAGATAGTAAATAACAAAAGCATTTTGATTCAACAACAAGAAATCATAATCAACAGAAATATATATATCAAAACATCAAGAGTAACAAGGTTTACTGCCTAGCCCTAAGAAAAGGAACTTAGCCGCGAAACAGCATTGTTACAAGCACTCCTCTCTTCTCTCTTTAATCAAATCTAACCCTAATTACAAAGATAAGTTATTCTTCTGCCCAGGGGCCTTATATAGGAGTGGAGGGACGTCTGGAGGTTGAGTAGGGTCTAAGAAACTGATCTGGAAACAGCTGTCGGCAGTTATTCCCCAAGAGGCGCCTTCGGTTACGGACCGTATCAGGTGATACGGTCCGTATTAGGACCTTGACGGTTAGGGTTTAATGTTTCCAGCGCTATCTTCTGGTCTATGCTAGGCCTGGTCCGTATTAGGCAATATGGACCGTAACAGAGATTTCGTTGATAAGCGTCGCTGATCCGATTGACCTGATTCTAGCTCCATTTGGTGTAAAATAGTCCCAAAACCAGTTTCTGCAATAAAACATAAAGAAGGGTGACAGTAGCCTTTTTCTCTAATTAATTAAACATAAGTGTGAGAAAATATGCAAAATCTAAGCCAAAACCCTACGTAAATCATCATTATTTTGACTCTGATCAATGCCCATGCTCAATCAATTGCCCAACACTTTGTAAATTTTGCGCTAAATCCGGAACAAGCAACACATCATGAATTAACATTTTACCTTTCTTTGAAGCAACGACAATCGTGCCCTTTCCCTTTGACTTCACAACCGCATCATTACCCATTGTGATTTGAGTAGTGGCAGCCGTATCAAGCTTGCAAAACATCAACTCGTCTCCCATCATGTGATTGCTACATCCACTATCAACATACCACACATCTTCCCTTTTTTCAACCGCTGATTGACATGCATAAAATGTGCTTTCAACACCTTCTTTATCACTGTTTTCCTCCTCCGTATAATTTGCATTCTCTTTATTTTTCAACCTACAATTCTTCTCAACATGGCCAAATTTCTTGCAATGGTAACATTGAGGTTTTCCCTTATTACAACAATTCTTTTCTATATGACCCGGTTTCTTACAAAAATTGCAAGTTCGAGTTTCTCCACTTCTACCACCATGGAACGTATCCTCTTTGGTCACATTTTGGTTAGATGACTCTTTTAAATTAACCTTTGATTGAAACGCACTTTCTAGAGAAGAGTCCCTATGTCTATTTAACCTTTGCTCATGTATTTCAAGAGAACCCATTAGGTCTTGTACACTAAGAGTAGACAAATCTTTGGTTTCTTCAATAATGACCGCAATATAATTATACTTGGGAGAGAGGCTAATTAAAATTTTCTCACAAACTGATTTATCGGTTAAGTTTTCACCCAACTTTTTAATTTGATTCACCAACTCAATCACCTTAGAAAAATACTCTTTTAAAGTCTCTTTCTCCTTCATTTGTAAATTCTGAAATATCTCTTAAGAGTTAAAAGTTTTACGGCTCTAACCTTTTCAGTACCTTGAAACTCATTTTGCAAAATATGTCATGCTTCTTTCGAACTTGTCGCGCCGATTATTCTTGGAAAAATCTTGTCGGTGATAGACTGTTGAATCAAATAGAGAGCTTTCACATCTTTCTTCTTATTCTCCTTTTTCTCATCCGACATCTCAACCTTTTTTTTCCCTTCTCATCTTTTTTTTCTTCACAACCTTCTTCCACTATCTCCCATAAATCTTGTGAGATCGAGAGGGTTTTCAACTTTATACTCCAATAGTCATAATTCTCGGGCGCGCTTGTCACATCGTTTCTCCCTTCACACACAGGGCAAGGTTGAGGCTATACGGCCTTCCTTTGCATAACTGGAACATCCACGATTTGGATATAGTGCTTGCAGGTTTCGGCCATCTTCTTCGCGTCGAAACCTTTTTTCGAAATGGCAACCACCATGAGCTAAGAGTTTTGGTAGCTTGCTTCCACCCGATCAATATCCCCCACACCATTGATCTCTCGGAGGAGCCATTTTCAACAGTAGTCACGGTGGTTTTAGAAGGCTGGATGCATGATGGCACGGCGGACATCCCCCGCGACGTTACCAACATCGACGACAATGAGGACCCCTTTGGTGGACCGACTCATGGTAACCGCAGGCAGCAGAATGTTGCTCACAGGCAACCAACACAGCGACAAGTTGTCACGATGTCCTCTACCACCAACGAACCGGCCGGATTCCGGCACACTGGGGGACGGCAAGTAAAGCAACAACAAAACTTGCCGCTGGAGATGCCACTGGAGACTACACAATTGCAGCAAACTGGAGACAGTGCACAAGTAGGCAAAAAGGAAACTGACGAGCAAAAAGCATTTTAGAACCTTCTAAGTGAGGCAAAAAACCTCCTACTTTGTCTTTTGTTCAAACGGCTAGCCCTGGCGGAAGACTCCAAAACAGCAACAGGCATTAAATGCAATGCACAGCAGGTCACATGCTCACAGCCTTTGGCTCACATGCTAACCGCATTGGTTCAATCACCTGGGGCAGCACGGGAATTAAATCTCCAGCTCATTGCGGGCCAAACAAAAGAAAACTTCATACTGGAAGTCCAAAAGGCCCGACCACACATTCGGACTGGACCAACCATCACCGAAATGGAGCCAACGGACGGTCCAGAAATGCAACAAGATTTCGGGCTGGTCTCAGTCTTTCAGGGCCCGCTGCATAACTCCCATCAACAGGATCTTACTGGACAGCCTACTATGCTCCACGGTCCGCAAATTCAACAGGAAACTGATATGGGCCCGACCAGAATCTCCAAGGGACCGAGCCTAATTCCTAGGAATTCATGGGGCCGCCACCAGGCTTCCCAGACCCTCCACAATTTGGCCAAAATAAGAGGAGGAGTTCGAGACTATTAGAGAAGCACAGGGGCAAGTATGTATCAATTTTGCAGAGGGCTCAGCAGATCAAAGTCGGCACCGCCAAAGAAGGAGGAATTTTACCAATCAGGAAGAAGGCAAGACCGGCAACTTGGGTCCAGCCCACGTACTTGCACAGTGCAGACCCGCTTACCACATATCAAGCTGAGGCAATAGTGGCCGCTGCCGGCATCGATTTGGGGGAACCGCTGTTGGCCAAAATTGATGAAATTGGGGCAATGCAACAGCCGAAGGTGCCAGAGGGAGTCACGGCTTAGGGAACAAGACTGGATAGAGCCAGTAGAGTACTGCTTCCATCAACCAGGGTTGTAGTACCATGTATCTTGTTTAGGAAGTTTATCATTTTTTTATGTTAGCTGCAAATTTGAATTGGGAGAGGGGATCGGATAGTTTGGGTAGCAGAATGGAAGGAGAATTTCAGGTTGTAACGGGTTCAGGATGTGTACTGTCTTTTACTGGAAGTTTAGAAGTTAATTGTTCCAATGAATTGCAAAAAATTTAAGTTTATAACTTGGAATGTCAGAGGCATCAATGAAAGGGATAAAAGATTGGCGATACGGCAAACGTTCAAATCGCACAACCCGGATTTCGTCTGCATTCAAGAAACTAAGATGGAAAGTATAGATATTTCGATTAAAAATGAAGTGTGTGGCAGAAGACTTGATGGGTATAGAACAGTAAATGCAAGAGGCACAAGAGGCGGTTTATTGATTGCATGGTCAACCACCAAATTTCAGGAAATTGAGTCAACACAAGGTAACTACTGCTTGACGTTGAGGTTCAAAAATTGTCAAGATAACACAACCTTTGTAGTTACTGGGGTGTATGGGCCTTGCACAAGTCAAGGTAGAAGAGAATTTTTTGAAGAAATAGCACAGGCAAAGCCACTGGATCAGACACCGTGGCTCATTTGTGGGGACTTTAATTTAACAATCATGGCAGAAGATCGAACGGACAACACCAACGACTGGAGACAAACGGTAAACTTCGCCAGATTAGTACAGCAAATGGGGCTAATTAATTTACCCTTGCACGGTCGAAGATTCACATGGTCAAATGAGCGGGCAAATCCGCACTTGGCAAGACTTGACAGATTTCTTGTCTCGGATGAATGGAGTACCATCTTTGCGAATGGGCAACAGTTGGCACTGCCAAATACATCCTCCGATCACTGCCCGGTGATGTATACGGCAAAGACTACATTTCGAAGCACTAGGATTTTTCGGTTTGACAACTTTTGGCTTAACTCAACGGCATTTCAGCAAATGGTGAAAGAGGAATGGGCTCTCCAAGGGCCAGCAACTGACCCGCTACTGTTGCATGCCAAATTTAATCGGCTACAAACCAGGATCAGCGAGTGGACACGAAAGGAAAATAGCACCATTCAACAACAACTGAAGGTATGCACTGATTTCATAAGCTGGAGGGATAAAGTAGCTGAGACACGCCCTATCACACCTTTAGAAAAATTCATCACCAGCACCCTCAAAAGAAGAATCACTGACTTATCGAAATGGGAAGAGGAAAAATGGAGGCAGCGAGCAAAGATGAAATGGGAGGTGCAAGGCGACAGAAGCACAAAGCTGTTTCATGCAATGGCATCGTATGCAAAGAGGAAGGGCACAATCGCATCAATAGAATTCCATGGCCAACAACACAGTGATCAGAGAAGTAAATCGGCAGCCTTTTTCAACTTCTTTGTGGAATTAATGGGAAAGAACTCGGCCCCACTGCCTTCTATTAATTGGGGCAGCCTGTACCCGAATAGGCATCACCTACAGGACATAGGCCGGCCAATAACAATAGAGGAGATCACGGATACAATTAAGCAATGGCCGAATGGAAAAAGCCCGGGCCCGGATGGCTATACGGGGGAGTTCTACAAACATTTTCTGCAAGATATGATGCCAGATTTATTTCAAACACTAAATTCGGTACTGCAGCACCAAACTTCACTCGGCCCTCTCAGTACATCATACATAGTTCTCATTGCAAAGAAGGAGGCACCTCTCACGCCCAATGACTATCGGCCTATAAGTCTAATACACGGGGTTCAAAAAATCTACTCAAAGATCATGGCCAATCGATTGAAAGAAAAAATGCATGATTTAATAGATGACAAACAGACGGGTTTCGTCAGCGGACGACAGATCACGGAGGGATTCGTATACGCGCAGCAGCTATTGCATCATTCACGCAAGGATAAAGTACCAATTGCAGTCTTTAAGGCGGATATCAGAAAGGCTTTTGATACTCTAAATTGGGAATTTCTACTTCAGATCTTGTATCACCTTGGATTCCCAACGCAATTTGTCCAGGCAGTTCAGAAAGGGGTATTGCAGGGCACCTCGCAGGTGTTAATAAACGGTTTATTGGGGAAAAAAATAGTACTTAAACGAGGCGTACGGCAGGGGGACCCGCTATCCCCACTCCTATTTATCATTGGGATGGACTTTTTGGGAAGATGGATGGATAAGCTCGTTGCAACTGGGGCTATAAAACTGCCATACAATGACATGAAACCTTGCCTCTTCTATGCCGATGATGCAATACTCTTTATAAAACCAGAATTGCAGCAGCTACAGGCGGTCAAGGTGCTCATTTTGGCTTTTGAAAGACTCTCGGGCCTATCCGTCAACCTAGAAAAGTCAGAATTGCTCTTCTCACAGGTACCGCACAAGCAACAGCAGGCAATGACAGATGTTTTAGGGTGTAAAGAGGGCACCTTCCCCTTTATATACCTCGGATTGCCGCTATCGGACAGGAAACTACCGAAAAGTGCGTACATGCCATTGATCAAAAAGATGAATAAGAGATTGGCGGGATGGGCAGCCAAATATCTTACAATCGTGGGAAGACTTGTTCTATTGAATGCGGTACTATCATCTTTGCCGACCTACTTCATGACGGTTTTCAAAATGCCAAAATGGGTAATAAACGACATAGACAGGATACGGAGAAGATTTTTGTGGCATGGGGCCACTCAGGAAAATCGAAAGATAAACCTTGCAAAATGGGAACTTGTGTGCAAATCAAAGGCAGATGGCGGATTGGGGTTCATGGACCTAACCATCTTCAACCGGGCATTACTATTAAAATGGCATTGGTATTGGGCAAAACCTGAAAATAGATTGTGGAAAACAATTTACCGACTCACAAATCCCACAGAGACCTCGGCAATAGGTGTATCATTAAGAGACGTCGATTTACAGCAGTTATTCAAGGCATCGGTGAAGTTCATACCAGGAAATGGCGCCAACATAAGTTTCTGGGATAATAATTGGGGGGCTGGCATACTAAGGTATAAATTCCCAATTCTTAGCACTTATGTGGTGAATGCCAATATTACACTGTTGCAGGCCAAACAAGCGCAGTCACTGCAGCTGTACTTAAGAAATGACCTCTCACCTCAAGCGCAAGAAGAATTACAAGGGGCAAGGCAACTTCTGGCAAGCCAAACGCTAACTGAAGAAGCAAAAGATGAACTACACTGGATCTCGGTTACCTCACAACTTAGCCGAATTTGGAAGCTCAAGGTGCCGCCAAGAATGAGGGTCTTCGGATGGTTGATGAGGCTGAATAAAATTCTTACACTTGATAATTTCATCAAAAGAGGTTGGAGTATGGCCAATAGGTGTGTTCTTTGTAAACGTCAATCAAAAACGGTCAATCACATGTTCAATCAATGCCCAATGGCTAAAGAATTATACCAAGAGGTGGCGACTTTAACAAACAGCACAAGCGAGGCCAATCGGATAATGGAGCCTCACACGGATATCATCACGGATACAAATTACAGTAAAAGATTGCGCAGGATTTGGTTAATTACACAATTTGTGCTTTGGCGAGAAAGGGGTGCGCGAATATTTAGAGACAGCAACAAGGGCATGCGGGAACTGGCACAGTAGGTACAGGACCAGCTAAAGTACACAGAGTTGAAAGAGTTCACGTAGCACGGCACAGTGAAACTGGTACAGGGAGGCCGGTACTGGTAAGATATGGTACTGGAGAGGGTCAGGTACAGCACCAAGAACACAAATCCGGTGATCTTGATACGGACGGGCTTGTTGCTGGTATGGGAGAATGACTGGAATGGTTGAGGTGTGACCATGGTACCACTGACGGTACGATGCAAGAGAAACTGGTACCGGCAACAAATTATAGGAAACAACAAGCTGGCAGATCCGCAACAATGCAACATCCCTTACTTTATGTTTTGTATTTTCATTTCCTTATTTCAATTTCTTAAGCTCAAATGTTTTGAGCTCATTTGATCTTTTTCTTTCTGTTACAAACTCCTTGTAACTCCTTCATATTAATCAAATGAGGGCTTGACCTTATTTTTATTCAAAAAAATAAATAAATGTGGAGGGCGGGGGTGGGGGGGGGGGGCGCAGTAGCTCAATAAAACCATGTGCACAAAGGAGAGCAGCTTGGGTCCGACGCCCATCGGACAAAAAGTGGGTTCGATGGGCTTTATGACCGTCCGATCTGCTTTAAGATTCACGCCAGAACTTTCCGCCTGCTTTAATATTATTGCGCACATATCATAAAGCAGATCGGACGGTCATAGAGCCTATCGAACCTACTTTGGGTCCGATGGGCATCGGACCCAAGCTGCTCTCGTGCACAAAGATAGTCTTAATCACCTATTCTCTCCTCATCATGTCGTCAAAGCCCTACAAATTTAACAATTTATCAGGTTGAATGCTCTATTAGGCATTTCATCAAGCACATGGATGGCATGCTATTTCTGTTGCCTACACATTATCTGAATAAAAATGATTGATCAGAGTTCTAATTGAAGTCCTTTGATAGGATAAATTTGAGCCGTCATCAAAATGTTTAATATACAACTATATAACTCAATACAGAAAATGGAAGATTGAATCTTTCTTCTATTAACTGTTGTGTTTATAGTTTAGAAAAGTAAATTTAACTTTCGTCCCTGATATCAAATCAAGTGCAATTTCAGTATATTCATGGATTAAAAGCTTAATTTCCTCCTAAAAAAAATATAATAAATTTGCCTTAGCAGACATTTGATTTTAATTTGAAGACAACCTATGGTTTGCAGTTCAATTTAACCACAATTGATGTTAATGTCAGAGAATTAAAGAACTGATAAAGGAAATAACAGAATTATTTTCAAAATCCAACTTAATATTTTGATTTGCGTGTTTATAAATGAGGCTCAAATTTAATCTCTCTTTCAAATGAATTGGTCTGTTTCTTACAATTATGTTGTTGCTGTCTTGCTCTACAACGTTTATCGAAAGCAAAACCCAAAAAATTTAATAGAAAAGAATGAATTGGTCAGAACAGAAAATTAACATTGATATGAAATTGTCTGAGGAAAGCTGTCAGATGTAATATCTTTTCTACCTTTCTGGATACAAGAGCGCCCAATTTCTCAGTTAATAACAGGATATTGATTGTGGGGAGATCGTGGAAAGAATATGGCTAGATTGTAACATTAGATGTTAGAAAGTGGGGCAAAATTGGTACATGAATGGTACCATGTAGAGGGGTTTTATTGCAGATGCTCTGAGTTTGTAAATTCAGCCCACTTGGGGGTTGGCTTTGTAAATATTTTCATCAATAAAATTTTTGGCAGCCTCTGCCAATTTCTCAAAAAAATAAAATAATACTAGGGCTAGTGAGAGAGAAAGAGAGAGAGAGCAATGTGGAGAGGCGCAAAGGGGTTTTTTCCGACATTTTTATTAATATCCAAAGTTTAAATAGAAATTATTATTTATGCGCAGATTTTCAACTTTTGGCCAAAAATGCCCAAGCCGGCTACAAAATGACCGGCTTACGCCCTCCCCTAAGCCGGCCATTTTGTGGCCGGCTTAGTATATATATATATATATTTTTTTTTTACCGCAAAAAATCTATAAAAATGCTCTTTTCTTCTCTCTCCTCCACACAATTCACTCAACTCACAAAACAGAAAGAGAGGAAGGGACTGAGAGAAATATAAGGCGATTTTTTAGGCGAAAAGGCCAATATTTGAAGGGGCCAAAAGGATGTCCAATCGTGGCTCAGCGAGAGGAGGATCAAGTAGTGATCGAGGTAAAAAAGAGAAAAAGAAGAACAATTGTCAAGTATGCTGTGATCCCCATAACTATTATGTATGTACGATGAAGGAATGGATTAAACGGCCTATTCGATATGAAATTTCAAACGATGACTTTGTGGAAAACCCCTACGGCTTTGGTTTGAAAAAGAAGAAGGTTGATCTAGAGCCTCCAGCATCGGACGATAAGTTTGTTCCGTGTACTGGTAAGGCTACCACTTCGTCTGCTGTGACTGATCCAGATCCAACAAATTTCGATGATGATTTTGTTCCATGCACTTTCAAGGCTCGTTGTAAGAAGTAGACTTATTTAAAATTTATGTTGTATTAGTAGGGTTTAAAATTTGGATACATTTGAGTTTGGTTCTAAGAATTAGTATTTTATTGTAGTTGATGAATTAGGTTGTAATTTCTTTGAGTATTAATTAATTTTATTACTTCTTATTTAGTAGCCCCATGTTGTTTCCTTTGAAGGCGTGAGAAATAGAGTCCCAAGTACATGACAATAAAGTAGTCTCGTACAAAATAATAAAGTACACACAAATTGCAAATATAGTTCACACAATTTTTACAACATGCATATAAATCACCTATTACTACCACGTCTAAAATTTAATCCCCGAAATAAACTACTTGCGAAAGATGACCTACCAGATGGCCTACCAGATGGCTCTGGTTGCCTACTAGATGGCCCGGTTTGGGTTCCAGATGGCGCTGCTTGGCTTGTAGATGGCACTGCTTGGCTGGTAGAAGCCCTTGTTGTACGTCTAGTAGTGGACCTCCTCGGTTGGATCCTAGATGACTCCCCTTGCACCCCAACCGCCTCTCCTCCAATGGCAACTGTCTCTCCCATTGCTTCGGCATACATAGCAGTTGCATCTAAACGGCTTGTAGCTGTGCTACGCCGTAACTCTCCGGACCCACTTCCCTCTGCCATTACTCGCTCATTTTTTTTTCCGCATTTGCTGCGTTCCTTGCCTCTACATTTGCATGTGTTACTTAGTAAGTTGGTATAAATTGAAAAGAAATATAATTTTGAATGAATGTTACATACCTCTTCGTTGCCTATCGAATGTGGAACGACGAGCCTGATGCCCCCTTCGTCTACCTTTCATTTCATCCATCGTTATTACATGACGGATGTGTTTTCGCCGCCCAATCCTAATCCAACCCCTACTCGGAAGGATTCTGTCTCCAGTATTAGCAGGCCAGTCTCCCATATTGCCAATTGGATTGAACACATGGTTCCAAGTACTTTCAAGATAGTTCACAGTATACCAGTCTGCAACAAATTGGTCCTCCAACCAGTTTCGGTCACGACAAACAGCTAAGACATGAGCGCAAGGAATAGAAGTTAATTGGATACCTCTGCAAGTACATTCTATTTGTCTGTCGGGACCGCGTGTCACAATATACATGAACTCCCTGTGAGTGGCTTCCATGTTGCCCATGTCGCTACGGGTGAAAGGAACGTACTCATTTAGGGATGAAACTTAGTACTGACCTTGGCCATGCGTGTAACGCACCAAATATATTTTGCAGCTTTCTCCCAATGTTTTCTGATCTTTTGCAAAACCCGGTCAGAAAGAACCTGCCCCTTGTCTTTTAATTCCATTGCTCGCTGTCGCCACTGAACAAACCATCTGTTGCACGTGTAGAACGTATCCTCCACTATGGCAGCCACGGGCAACCTACGACTCGTTCGGAAGACAATGTTGAGCAATTCGGAGCCGTTTGTTGTCATGATACCAAACCGGTATCCTTCATCACAGGTTTGGAACTCTTCTCATAATTGGACGGCTCCATCACATCATTAGGACGTACTTTGCCCACCCTCTTTAAATATGCATTACACTTCGGATTTAGCTGCACAAAACAAATGGGTGTTACTTCATTTTCATAATAGTCTTATATAATAATTAAACGAAATGTTATAAGTTAGACATACCTGAGCAAACTCTTCGAACATCTCTCTCAACCTTCTTGGCTTCTTCCTCATCGCTCCTTCCCTGAACCTCCATCCGTACCACTTGTCTCCTCCACAGTTCTGGACCAGGTTGTCAGCAACATGCTGCATACAATACCTGTGCACAAAAAGCTCGGGAGACCATCCGTATTCAGCTGTCAGTGCAGCTTTGATCCCCTTGTGCTGGTTCGATATAACACATACAAATTTACTACATCCGAGCACTTCAATCCTCAACCACTGCAAGAAAAAACCCCAATTCTCAGTATCCTCCTTTCACACAATTGCAAATGCAATAGGCAACAATTTGTTCTCGACATCGTAGCCGCAAACTATCAAAAGCCTCCCTTCATATCGCCTAGACAAGAAGCAGGCATCTATGTTGATCACAGGTCTCAAGAATTGAAACGCTGTAATGCATAGACCAAAAGCCCAGGCTACGGCTCTGAACTGGGCTACACCTGGCATGATTTCTCATGTTTCCTTATGCCATCAACAGTGGTCTCAGCAAGCTGTATGAAGTCTTTCAACTCCCAAATTGTCGGGCAATTGCAAGCTCACGGCCCTCCAACGTCGAATATCTTAGATGAGTTTGGTAATGTAAAATAATTTCCCTGTTTTTAGTTTATGACGTAGGTAGTAGGTACGGGAAAGGAGTGTGTCCAACGTCGATTCATGCGACTCAAATTTAAGTTCGATGGGTTCCGCTTCCGTTTGATTCACTTTAAGATTCGTCCGTGTTAAATCCGCATGAATATTGAAGCAGACTAAACACACAGATCTTAAAGGGAATCGGACAGAATGAATCAACATACTGCCATTATTAAGAATTAACAAAAGGATGCATCCATTTAGTTTGAAAATGAGAGCAGTGAATGATTAATCCGTGAAGACTTTATCTGGACTAGGCATTAATTTTTTTGAAGGTTGGCGGCAAAGGTTGCCACCGACGATATATTGATAAAAAGAGATATTTAATATTTAACAAGGAAAGTAAACTCATTACTGAACTGAACTGCTCAATCCTATTTCTACCTAGCATATATTGCCGCAAGCAATGTACAAAATTTAATAACAAAAGATACGGATCTAAACATTGTTAGACCACAGAAAGATATGAATGGCTGTATCATTTATTAATAAAGATACATGCCGCCTGTTGTTTGAGAATAATATCCTATTCCGCTCCCTCCACAAAGCCCACACCCCCGCCATCCAAAGCAATCCCATACTCAATTTGTCCTGCTGAGTAAGGTAGCTGTTCTCATTTGACCAAATCGACGGGAGGTCGGCCCCCTCGTTGCTGCGATGTTGTAGTGAGCACAAATCCCCTTCCAAAATATAGCTAAGTATGTGCACTCCCACATGATGTGATCTCGTGTTTCCACGGATTGTGATGTGCATAGGTGGCATCTGGCTGAATGTTGCATTAATTATAATCATACTTAATTGGAAGATGCCTTCTCACGCTGATCACAATATTTTGATCACAATATTTCTAAATTATTACTTGGACATAGCATTCACGCAAGTGACGCCCGGTGACGGACAGACTACCATATTAGAGTTTTGAAAAAACCCGGCCGGTCCAGGACCGGACCGGCGGAACCGTGGACCGGCCCGTCCCGTGCACCAGACCCGTCCCGGACCGGTGTTAGAGACGGTCCGGTCCTGGAACGGGTCGGTTTGGTTTTCTATCTACTGGACCGGACAGGACCCCCTAGATTTGACCTGCTGGACCGAACCGTCCCGGACCGGACCCCGACCCGTCTAACCCGGACCTAGACCCGCCTAACCCGACCTACCCAGATCCGGACCCGCCTAACCCGCATTACCCGGACCCGGACCCGTCCAACCCTCTACTTTACCCGCCGAACCCGGATCCGGACCCGCTGGACCCGCGCCTGGACCCACTGGACCGCCCGAACCGTCTGATTTGACATTTTACTGTAGCAATTTGAAAATTTTTGAATCCAACGGTGCAAATTACTGTAGCAAAGTGGACCGAATTTCCCAGCCCCAGCGCCAGGCCCCCACTGCCCCACAGTGTGTTCCGAATTTATTTTATAAATTAACACCCAAATCACTCTCCCTCACTCACTCTCTCACTCACTCAATTTTTCACTCACAATCTCAATTCTCACATACTCTCTGTCTCTCTCTCACAGTCTCACTCATACTCTCTCTCATTATTTTTTATTTTTCCGAAATTAATTTAATTATTAGAAAAAAAAATATAGTTAGAAATTTATTTTATTCCGCAAAGGCGCGAGATACGGTTGAGCAAGATTATTTCATCCCGCAAAGGCGCGAGATACGGTTGAGCAAGATTATTTCATCCGCAAAGGCGCAAGTTTTCATCTCGCAAAGGTTAGATTAATTTTGAAAATAGATTAAATAAGTTAGATTTATTGTTAATTTTATGATAAATAGGTTAGATTAATTTTTAAATAGCTTAAACATGTTAGATTTTTTTGTAGTTTTATTATAAATAGGTTAGATTAATTTTTAAAGTAGCTTAAATATGTTAGATTTATTGTTAGTTTTATTATAAATAGGTTAGACTAATTTTTAAAGTAGCTTAAATATGTTAGATTTATTGTTAATTTTGTAGAATTGGTTTGATTATTTCAAAGATATTAGATTTACTTTTGAATAGGTTAGATTTATTTTTGAAATAGGTTAGATTTATTTATAAATAGCTTAGATTTATTTTCAAATAGCTTAAATAGGTTAGATTTAATTTTTAATTCGTTTTTTTATTTTTAAGTAAGTAAGTAAGTAAGTATGTTAAAATATGTTAGATTTAAATAAGTTCTATGTATTTTAGAATAGGTTAGATTTAAATAAGTTCTATGTATTTTTTATCCTTTCATAGATTCCAATTTTTTATCCTTTCATAGATTTATTTATAAATAGCTTAGTTTTATTTTCAAAATAGCTTAAATAGGTTTGATTTAATTTTTAATTCGGTTTTTATTTTTAAGTAAGTAAGTAAGTAAGTAAGTTAAAATATGTTAGATAATAAGTTCTATGTATTTTTAGAATAGGTTAGATTTAAATAAGTTCTATGTATTTTTTATCCTTTCATAGATTCCAATTTTTTATCCTTTCATAGATTTATTTATAAATAGCTTAGTTTTATTTTCAAAATAGCTTAAATAGGTTTGATTTAATTTTTAATTCGGTTTTTATTTTTAAGTAAGTAAGTAAGTAAGTTAAAATATGTTAGATAATAAGTTCTATGTATTTTAGAATAGGTTAGATTTAAATAAGTTCTATGTATTTTTTATCCTTTATAGATTCCAATTTTTTATCCTTTCATAGATTTATTATAAATAGCTTAGTTTTATTTTCAAAATAGCTTAAATAGGTTTGATTTAATTTTTAATTCGGTTTTTATTTTTAAGTAAGTAAGTAAGTAAGTTAAAATATGTTAGATAATAAGTTCTATGTATTTTTAGAATAGGTTAGATTTAAATATGTTGTATGTATTTTTTATCCTTTCATAGATTCCAATTTTTTATCCTTTCATAGATTTATTATAAATAGCTTAGATTTATTTTCAAAATAGCTTAAATAGGTTTGATTTAATTTTTAATTCGGTGTTTATTTTTAATTAGGTTTTTATTTGTAAGTAAGTTAGATTTAAATAAGTTCTATGTATTTTTGAATAGGTTAGATTTATTTTAAAATATGTTAGGTTTATTATAAATAGGTTGGAATTTTTTAGTATGTTAGATTTTTCAAATAGGCAATATTTGATTTTTAATTTCGGATCTAAATTTAATGGGTTAGATTTAATTTTTTGAATAGGTTAGATTTTTTTTTTTGAATATGTTATATTTTATTTTTAAATAGGTTAGATTTTATTTTTTTGAATATGTTATATTTTATTTTTTAAATTTTGAATATGTTATTTGACCATTTGAATATGTTAGATTTATTTTAAATAGGTTAGATTTATTTTGAATATGTTAGATTTATTTTGAATATGTTATCTTCGGTTTTGAATTCTAAATAGGTTTTGAATAAATAGGTTTTTAATTATAAATTGGTTTTCAGTAGGTTTTATTTATTATTTAATTTCGGTTTTGAATTTTAAATAGGTTATTGGATATGAATAGGTTATATTAATTCGGTTTTGAGTAGGTTATATTGGGTTTGAAACTTTGAATATGTTGGATTTGAATATGTTAGATAATTTAGATTTAATTAGATTTAAATTTGAATTAGAGTTATATTTTCTTAAAATTGGATTTGCTGATATGCAGCGGCTTGCATAGTGCATAGTTGCGGCTTGCATAGTTGCATTGCATATAATAATTGTGTTAGGCTTAGGCAGTAGGCACTATGCACTTATGCAGAGAGCCAGAGAGCCAGAGAGGCTTGCAATTTGCATATAATTAAATGTGTTGGACTTGGTCAATAGGTTACAGGCAGAGAGGCAGAGAGGCTTGCACTTGCACTCTTGGCCTCTTGCAGCTTGCTGCCTCGGTGCCTCTTTATTTTTTTTTATTTTTTTTTAGATTTAATTTAGATTTAATATGTATTTAATTTATATTTAATAGGTTTTTAATTTAGATTTAATTTATGTATTTAATTTAGATTTAATTCGGTTCTAATTTTTGTTCTAATTTTATGTAGAAAATGACATCTTCTCCTCCCCGTCAATCGGTTGAGCAAGTAATTGAGTCATTTGGCGAAGATATATTTGGACCGCCACCTCCTACCTCAATTTCTCAACCGATACCACCGTATCAAACTCAAGACCTTAATTATTATCCGCAAAATCCTCCTCCACCGTATCAACAAAATCACCACCGTATCCGCAAAATCCTCAACGTATATCCTAATCCTCAAAATTATTATCCGCAAAATCATCCTCCCACAGTTTTATCCTCCGCAAAATCCTAACCTCTGCTATAGTGGACCGGGAACTTCTTCTTCCAACGCATCGAGTCAGTGGACCGGGGCACCTCTCATTATACTCCTTCTCTACCACCGCTAGCACCGGCATCCTGAGATCACAAGCGTCCCGCCGTCACAAACTCCTTCCACAGCGTCTCCCTTCCACAAGCGTCCCGCCGTCACCACAAACTGATGCAGAAACCGATCGTAGAAAAGAGGAAAAGGAAGCAAGCACCCAATTACTCGGCAGCTTGGTGGAGATATTATGACATGACCAAAGATGCCAATGGTGTCCTCGTCTCCGCAAGATGTAAGGTTAGAATATGCAGAAAAACTTTCATTTATGTCAAGTCCAATGGCATGTCCGCATTTAAAAAACACGCCGAAGGCCACATGAAAAACCATGAGGAACGCAAGAAAATCCTACACCGGGGTTGGTCCAAACTCTTATGAAACCCGGACGGTACTAGAAACACACCATAAATATGATGAAAAACGGATGCTTAAGGAATTTGCCCGGTACATTGCCCATAAAGAACAACCAATTAGAATGGGTAATTGTTTGAGTTTTGCCCCGGTTAATTATTAAGGGGTGTGGTGAACCATTATACAAGAGGTTCCACTATAGAAAAATGGTAAAAGAGTTGAAAAGGCAGTATTTCGAGTATAAAAATGACCTACTAGCCATATTTGCGGTTGCAAACTATAAGATCTCAATTACAAGCGATATTTGGACGGCCGGTAAACATGGTCTTGGGTACTCATGTATTACCGGCATTATATTGATGAAACCTTGGGCATTACAAAAAGGGTCTTAAGCTTCGGGTGTTAGAGTCTCCGCATACCGCACAAATTATTTACCAATCAATTATTGATGTTTTGCACGAGTACAACTTAAAAGGGATTTGGAGAACAAGATTTTTTCTATTTCTTTCGATAATGCCAGCAACAACATCAAATCCATTGATTATTTCACCCGGTCACTAACCCCGATCATGAATGGTGAAATGTTTCACCAAAAATGTGCTTGTCATGTACTAAACCTTACTGTAAAGGCGGGCTTAAAAACGGATGCGGTACAAGAATTAATTATTAAATTTAAGGTGTCGTTGCCTTTATTTCTCAAACGGGGTACGAAAACAACGTTTGCCGAATTGTGTCAAAGGTTGGGAATGGGTCCACTTGAGAGTACCTTGGATGTAGATACCCGTTGGAACTCTACCTATAGGATGCTCCGCCCGATGCCTTCCGTACAAGGAGGCTATAAATGAGTCTTGAGGAACTCAACCGATAACGATGAATTGATACTTACCCGAGACCGACTGGAAACAAATATCAAACCTAAAAAATTCCTTGGAGTATTTTTCACTGCAACCGTAAAACTATCATGCTCGTACACACCTACGGCACATGAGTTGCTTCATCATCTCTACTATATTTCCAAGGTATATAGTCAGTTTGAACAACAAGTACCAAACATGGATGAAGCCCTCGAACCGATCGTACTTGCCATGAAAGACAAGTTCCTGAAATATTGGGAAGAAGTACCCCTCCTGACCATTATCGCAAATTGCCTCCATCCGGCGTTCAAGAAGAGGTTAACGGTAAAAATGCTTCAAAGGTACAAGCACAATCTTAAACTAAACACATCACAAGAGGAGACACGCGTGACCAAGGCATTGGATGAGATGTTCAGCATATACAATGCAAGAATAAATGTCGATCGACCGTCTACGACCCGTCGCGGTTCTAGGTATGAATATAAATATACATTGCTTTTAATCTCTATTATTTATAAATTAAATGTTATTTGACCGCTATTTTTTAATAATGACAGACCCAGCAGCAGTAGTGGATTGCTAATGGATTTGCAGGATGATGAAGACCCGCAGTTGTCCCACAGTAGCACCAATGAATTAATAAGCTATTGTTTGGCGAGGACCGAACATGAGTCCGTTGACGTCCTACAGTGGTGGAAGAATAATGCAAGTGCCTATCCGACACTGGCGATGATGGCCCGCGATGTATTTGCCGTGCCCGTGTCAACCGTCCCTTCCGAATCATGTTTTAGTTCGGCGAACCGGATCCTCACCGACAAACGAAGTAAGTTGGGTGCACATGTTTTCGAGCGACTTGTGTGCTTGAAAGATTGGATTGATGCGGAAGAACGCAATCAACATGCTGGAGCAGAAGAAGCATCCGATGTCGAAACTCCTCCAACCGACGAGCTGAACGAGGATTCAGACGGTGAGCAGGAGAGCGATCTAACTAATATATAGGTAGTATCGGTATAATTTTCTAAACTCTTTTCAATCTTTATTATTATTCTCTAAAATTAAAATTTTAAACATTTCAATTACTTTTTTAAATTATTCATTATTAAAAAAATTACTAACAAAAAAAAAAAGTTAGAACTCCGCCTATGTTATTTTACATAGCCGGTCCCAAGCCCGGAATAAAGGAGGAGGGTAACTTTTATTTTAAATCTATTGTTTTAGAATAATTCGGTTTTTAAGATCAAGTAATTCGTTTTTTTTTCCTAAAGCAATTGATTTAATGAATTTCTGTAATATCAAAACCGAATTTTTGTAATATAAATTGGAACAAAAAAAAAATATGGAAATTTGGAGAAAATCCGGCCCTTTAAGGCATTCGGTATAATTCAATGCAATTGATTCAATGCATGAATTCCTAAAACAAACTATTGAATTGGAAATTTGGAACAAAAAAACAGCAAAAAAAAACAGAAAAAAAAACAAAAAAAAAAAAAAAAAAACAGAAAAAAAAAAAAAAAAAAAACAGAAAAAAAAAGAAAAAAAAAACTGAAAAAAAAAACCCCCCGGACCGGACCGTTACCCCCGGGACCCGTGGACCGGACCGTCCCGGACCGTGGACCGCCGGACCCGTGGTTCAACCAAGGGCCGGGGTTGGCCTCTGAAAACCGGACCCGTCGGAACCGGGACCGTGGACCCGTCCGAACCGCCGGAACCGTGGACCGGGAGACCCGTGGACCGGACGGGTTTGGACCGTCCCGGACCGTCTCGGACCGTTGTCAGAACACTATACCATATCAACATCTGATTTAGATGAATAAATTGTTTAGATAAAAAGAACATAACTAGTATATAGTCCATGGGGAGTGAGTCTATGGTATGCATATATAGCGCACAATATTGATCTGTAATATGGATCAATATTGTTGTTTTTATTGTTTAAATAGTCGATTTGAACCATTCAAGTAACATTTTCATAGAGATCATGTTAAACGGTTCAGATTAATTATTTGATCCTCGAAAATGGAGATTTTCATCCATAATACATCTCAATACGCACTGTATAGTACCGTAGCCTCACTTCGACAGATACCAATCTAATTATTTGGTTTCATCATCATCTTGTTAAATTATGTTCATTATGCAGATCTCAAATTCGAATTAAGCATGTTAATTAATCAACCTTCAATCAAAGGACAGTCAAAAACATACTATCAATGTGAAAGCATGTGCAAGAAGCATGACTGTATACACGTATGAATATTTGTTTATTTCCACCGAAAACTGGGCAGCACTTGGATCGACACAAAGATTTAATAATGAGAAGTCAATTCTTCTCCCTATTGGCAAAGTTTTTATTTATTTTATTATTTGCAAGGCATCTTTTTGCCACTAATGTCCTCACAGCTAACTAATTAAGTGAGCAGGAGTAGGGACGGATGAATACTTATCATTCCATAATTAAATAAATTTCAATTATATATATTAAAATTTAGTTGATTCTTTTTAAAGTTTTTAATATATAGTTTAACTTCTCCTCGTAAAATATTCAATGTATGTTTGCAGTTTAATGGTTAGAATTTTAATTTTCTCGTTTCTCGTGTTAGAATAATTTTTTTTTAATAAAAATTAAAATTGAGTCACCTAACTATTTAATATCCACAAAATATTCCTATCCACAAACACTACCAGTTCTCTCCTATCCACAAAATATTTAATCAGATCACTGATAAAAAGATTTAGGTTCTGTTAATGATGTTAGAATGGAATCACTTCAGTCTAAAAATGAACCGGTGATTTCTCAAGATGACTTCATCCCCCATGCAATTTCAATACTAGAGGCTATGAGATATGTTGTACTGCGCGGGATACCCTCATGTAGATTTTGGACTGACAACCTTTCCCTATCTAAGGTGGTATCGGATATACAACCACCGATGGGAAACTGAATGGACGCCTGGGAGGAAACCATGCAAACCTGCATGGAAGCTCATGAAGGAAAACAAGTTTTGTATGTAGCTATGTGAGTAGAGATGAAAATGGAGAGGATGATAGGTTCGCAAATGGGTTCAAGGAAAGGGATTGCTAGGGCTATATGGATACACATATCCTATGTTTTTTGGGTTTTAGATTTTCTGGAAGGGTTTAACTTTGATATGTAATCTCTTATGAAAAGTTGTAAAGTTGTGATTAATAAGCTACTGCCTACGGGCGCAGATTCCCGCATAAAAAAAAAAAAAAATTCTCAAGATGACTTCTAGTCGGGTGTGCGTACAGTCTGCGTCCCCGCATTTTTTGGATCTCTGGTATAGTGAATAGCCAATTATTTTAAGAAAAATGAAGTTGGTCAACAAAGCATAATTTAGATTAATTAGCACAAGGTCGAAGCATAATTAAGGGTGCCATGCATATATGATTTGTTCCTTAATGCCATCTCTTTTAGCACAGGTGTGAATTTTAGAGGGGGGAAATATTTAGGGTTTGGGAACAACCTAGATCAAGGCATATAGATTGTTCCTTAAATAGCCATCTCTTTTAGCACAAGGTGTGAATTTTAGAGGGGGGAAATATGTAATTTTGATTTTTTTATGGGGCATACATGAAATTGTCCCATATTATTATGTAACATTAGTTTTAATTTGGAAATTAAGTATGACCCAACTCATGGGTCTCGAAAAAAAAAAAGAATTTTCAATTTTTTATTTTGAATCATGTAGTGCGAATTTTAAATTCTTTTGTTCATAAAAGAAGTAGAGTAGAGGAGAGAAGGTGCAAAGAGGGGACCTGTATAGGTGTGTGTTGATAAGTGACTCCTGAGGTGTCCCAAGTGCCCATTTGTCGAGAAGGTGTTCGGCCAGTGGGATAGCTGTGAATTCAAAAAGCAACACTAAAGTTTTCCCTAAAGTTTGATAGGCCGCAGTTTTTTTCAAGAAGCAACACTCTGAATTCAGTTTCAGTCCCTGCATTCTAGTCATATACATTACTCGTTACAAATAGCCCACGAAGGTCCAAATATAAATAAAAACACCTGAACTAGTTTCCTTGGAAATGTTAGGTCCACTAAATTATCTTGTATTATTTTGGCCCAACAAAATAGCACACATCTGAAATTAAACCTATTCGCCATTTTTTTCGGACCTTTTTCAGTCTTTTTTGACACTATAGCTAGCTATAGCTGTTTTTCTTTTTATCTTTTAGCGATAATGCGACAATCACTATTTAGAACTTTGCTTATCTGTGAATCTCCATTTGCAATATAGCTCAAAATGAATAAAAATTCATAATAATGTATTGTTTAAAATCTCCATTTTATATTAAATATTTTTATATAATTTGCAGGTTTCATTAATAAGAAAATTGGAAATTTGAGAATTAGCTGAATATATATTTCCTTCTATGATTTGTTCCTTAATAGCCATCTCTTTTAACTTTTAAGTAAATAAATGGAAACTATAGATTCTTATCAGATAGCAAAGAAAATCAAAAAGATATGTTTTAGTCTTTTAGATAGCGAAGAAATTCTAGCACCTTTTCAGATAGCAAAGAAAATCATTATTGCTCTCTCTAATTTGAATATACTTTCTCTCCCCTTCTCTTTTATGCTCTTACTCGATCAGTTTGTTCTTCTTCTCTTTTAGCAAAGAAAATCATTATTGTCTTTCTCTCTATGTGAATATACTTTCTCTCCTTTTTTATGCTTTTAATCGATCGGTTTGGTCACCTTGTATTTTAGTCTCTATTAATCTCTCTTTCTTCTCTCTGTTTTGAATCTGAAAGGAAACAAGAAAATAAAAAAATATATAGTCATGTTCAACCTTTTGTGATTTATCTCAATTGATTAAATTATGATCAACTATTGAATATTACGGAGTTATCGGCAGTCGCTTCCATAGTCATGGCTTAGAAGTGATAATCCTGAATTATCTTGGTTTTGGTTTCAAATCTTACACGATCAAGACAAATACGCTTACGTACAGTAAAAATATCATGATCTGGGTAATACTATTTTAGTTTTATTTATTTTGTTCAGTTTCGTAATTATTTGAATTTAGGAATATTTACATGTCATGCTCTCAAAGAGACGAATTAAGCCAACCATTAATTAATTGACAGTTCCTAGAGCTCACATTAATTAATAAATCAACTCATGAATCTCGCAAGCAACTTATGTTTTCTCTCTTTTGTTATGAATACGGATCACGCCAGTTAAAGAGCCAAAGCCAACCAGAGATTTAGACTTTAACATTAACTTACTCTGGCAGCTATCTTCTGCAATTGATATGTTTTGTTTTAAGTTTATGTTAAATAAAGGAAAGATGCTACTTTAGCATACTAGCCCTGTAATTAAACCTTTTGCTTATCAATATATTGTTGGCAGTTTACTGCCAACCTTCAAAAAAAACATTAATTTACTCTGTCCTACTCATGATGCATGTGGGCTCTATTGTCAAAATCAAATCATGTATTTAAATTGCATGTGCACACTTGCACTACCTAATCTCCAAAGAATAGTTTACTCGAATAGGAAGCATGAAAATCATGTAGTGTGAATTTTTAATTCGTTTGTTTATAAATCTTGTCATATATTCGATCGGATAGTGTACCATAAGATGTTAATTAATAATGTGATTTGACAGCCAATGTTAATTAATAATGTAATATTAATATCATCCATAAGATGGTGCTGATCTTAGAGAGTCTCTTATTAATAAAGTTAAATTATAAAATGCATGACCGACGCTCTGAATTTTCAAACCTTCTGATCTAAGATGGATGACCCACTCTCAGAATTTTCAAACCTGTGGGGTTCCTCCGCATAATGTTAAGTTCAATCTATAAATTTATAAATACAAGAATGTAGAGTTAAACACCCCACAATTCATATCCAAAGATATCAAGGCTTAAAGCAATGTTGATGCTGACAAAGCCTTTCTTTCCTCGCTTATTTCTTGTTCTTCTACTTGTGCTGCCTTGTTTATTTGGCAATGGTGCACTCGGGAGAAAAGTCACACTTGTTACCAGAGAAGTTAGAATTCAAAACAGTGGTGAGATATATGTGGTTATATTTGACGCTGGCAGCTCAGGATCTCGGGTCCATGTTTTTCGATTTGACGAAAACATCAATATTCTACCAATTAATGGCGAGCTTGATGTCCAAGCTAAGGTAACGATATGCTCTGCTATTTAAAAAAAATTACCAACCATCATATGTTATAATACGTAATAATTATTAGTTTAATTTGTATATGTCTGTATTTTGTATCTTCCAAGCAAACCTTGCGTTTTATTGATATTCTTTTCAGGTAACTCCTGGATTGAGCTCATATTCAGATAATCCTAAAGAGGCTGCCAGTTCAATTGCTCCACTTCTCGAGAAAGCTGTAAATACTGTCCCAGTGAAATCGCGTTTACAAACTCCTGTAAAACTTGGGGTATGAATTAATACTGTATCAAAATAACAATATTAGTATCTACACATGCATTGATGCTCAAGTACTCTGTTAGAAAAGAAAACAATATGTATATCTTGGGTCCTAGATAATTACAGTTGAGTAAAACACGATAGATGAATTACTTATTATTAAAAAAAAAATCAATGCAGGCAACAGCAGGTCTGAGACTGATAGGAGAAGAGAAGTCAGAAAAAATCTTACATGCGGTAATTATCTACTAATTAAATCTGATAAGATTAGCTTCAATAAATTATCCATAATTGAATTATTCAACTATCAACATTATTGAGCTCTTGTTGCAATGCAGGTACAAATCCTTTTTAGTAATAGCTCTCTATGGTATGAAAAAGATTGGGTCGTCGTAATTTCTGGAACAGAGGAAGGAACTTATATGTGGGTAAGTATGACACTCTTCACTCAATTTTTTGTGTGTAAAGTAACAGATTCATCCATAACATTTGCAGACCTAAAAGAAATGATGTCAATACATTGTATATATGCATGCATGCAGGTCACCATGAACTACTTATTAGGACATTTGGGCAATGAATACTCAAAAACCGTAGGTGTTGTTGATTTGGGAGGCATCGGTGCAAATGGCTTATGCCATCTCTGGAGAAGCTGCTTCCAATGCTCCAACAACAGGGGAGGAGTATATCACTAAGCATCATCTCAGAGGGACCAACTACAATCTTTATGTTCACAGGTTTTTTTGAAAAGGCTTGACAGCGGCTGCCATATTTTACCAATTATAAATGTTATAGTTAAAAAAAATGTTATAGTTTTCATTG
>JAJGRW010003581.1:0-205659 GCA_025461045.1 Carex parvula | reverse complement strand
CAGGTACTTTTTACATGCATGTTATTTGACCTTTTTTTTTTTTTCTTGAAGGGAGGCCAATTTCTAATTCAAATATACACAACTACGTTACATAATTAATGTTTTTTTCCTATGATATGGTACTGCTAAGTGCTTTTATGAGTAATATACTAATATGTATTAACATGTATGTGTAAACATTGTAATTTTTGCCTGCTAAAAATGCAAATGAGAGGAGAAATGAAAAGAACCCAGCTGAATCCTCACCCCCTCCTTGCCACAAACCTAAAGAGAAAATAAGCCACAAGTACCAAAATTTAAAAGAAGGTTTACTTGGACATTTTGGCTATATGTAAAATTTTCAATTACTATCAGGGTGCCAGAGCACAACGGGTGGAATACTTACTATTGCATGCATTCCATGGGAAGAAGTTTTGGTCCCTGATAAGGAAGGCATGCGAAACAATGAGTCAAGGCTGATTAATAAGAGAAAAGCAAATGGTGCAATAGAAAAAGGTGAAAATGCTGATGAATTGGAAAATAATAATGAAATTGATGTCGAAAATATTGATCAAGGGAAAGGGAAGAAAGGTCCCTCTTATGCTGGTGGCCTTGTTCTGGAACCCAAAACTGGTTTATATGACAAATGCGTGCTCCTTCTTGACTTCAATAGTCTTTACCCTTCCATTATCCAGGTAAATTAACTTGAATTATATTTTTGAAACTGCTCTTTAGATTTAGTAAGACTTGCAATGACAAGGCCCAAGTTTGTCTATTTGATATTGTTTAGCTCTTTTGTTAAAAAAAAGGGAAAAGTTATGGGATAACAAAGTAAAAAGAAGAAAAGCATTAGGATGATGCAAAAATATAATATTTAAAAAGCTTTAATAGCTAGCAAGTTGTATATAAATAAATGGGACTATTGTAGTAATTTAACTAATCCATAAATTTTCCTTGGGTATAATTTTTTTTAACGGTGCCAGGAATTTAATATATGTTTTACTACCGTTGAGAGATTGGCTGATGGTACAGCCCCTAGTTTACCTTCCACAAGGGATGCAGGTGTTCTACCTGAGGTATATACTTATTTTACAGTTTTACTATGATTTTACTCTTTACTCATTTGTCTTTTATTAAAAAAAAGTTACTTCTTCCTATGTTGTCTTTCTTTCTCTATTAGTTATTGAGAGACCTGGTAAGAAGCAGAAGGGAGGTTAAGGAGCACCAAAAGAAAGCAAAAGGTGTCAGATGGGATCAACTCAATATCCAACAGCTTGCACTCAAGCTCACTGCTAACAGGTACATTCTAAAGACCAACATTTTGCTTGGTTTTTATTTATTTAGGATTGTTGGACAAAAGAATTAAAGAATATATCAATGTTATCCTCTCTTCATATGGATATCAGGACAACCTTTACGGGCAAAATCAAAACTAAGTCTCCACAATAGTTGTCTTTAATACTGTTAGTGCTAAACTATTATGAAAGTATTAACTACAATATAGGAAAAAGAGCTTCTCTAAAATTTATTTAATCATCCAACTCATAGATGCGTAATCCTTTTTGCAGTTGTACTGTAATTTCCACTTGATTTAGAAAAGGCTGCTGCTGTTGGTTTTGCTTTTTGTTTTTTGCTCTATTTAAATTCTAAAGAATATATACCAATTTTTTTCAATTTTCTTTGTGCAGCATATATGGTTGCTTGGGATTTTCAAACTCAAGATTTTTTGCGAAGCCACTTGCTGAGATCATAACACTACAAGTGAGAACAGCATTAATTTTCTGTATATAAACCTTAATATACGTGCCACAATTGGTCCTCTGAAGTTCTTATTTCTTTATTGGATGCTATCTCTAGGGAAGGACAATCTTACAAAGCACGGTCAATCTGGTTCAAGATAACCTAAGTTTGGAGGTACTTCTATTTAATTATAATTTTCTTTCTCAGAATTTTGTAAACTACCTATCCCGATCAGTACTAACGTTTACCAGTTGGTGCTGGCATATTATTTGGAAGTTTAGTCAGTTTTCTAGTACATGTTAATATTTTTCATGTCTTGTTCTTCAGGTTATATATGGTGATACTGATTCTATCATGATAAACACTGGGCTCGATGATGTAAACAAGGCATATGACAAGGCTAGAATGGTCATTCAGGAGGTAGTTCCATTTTACTCAGCTTGTTGTTTTTCTGGTGTACTTATGCTGGCACATATGGGTCTCCTATGAGATTGATTTGATTTTTTACTTACTTTTTTGTGCTTAGAAGAAACTAATCTCAACATCAAGCATATATTTATGGCCTTCAAGTTCCTTACTTTTTACTATTTGTTAATTGACATAGGTTAACAAAAGGTATAGATGCCTTGAGATAGATCTTGATGGTTTTTACAAGAGACTGTTGCTTCTCAAAAAGAAGAAGTATGCGGGCATTAAGTTGCTTTACCAAATTGATTACAACCGTGGGGTTCGCATAACAGGAGAGGTATATTGAGTACTATTTAGATTTTTTCCTTGGGATTGCTATTCCAGCTGGTCTGTTTCAATAATTACCTGACGATTCACTGCTGCAACCTTACCTAACTAGTTTATGGACTCTGCAAAAATATCTTATGACAATGGTCGATGTATTTTGTAGGGTTTTTGATCTTTTTATCTGGTCAGTAAGTCTGTTGACAAATAAAAAAAATTCATGTTGAGCAGAAAAGGGAAAGCAAGGGAGTTGACATGGTAAGGCGTGACTGGAGCTTAATATCGGCTACCATTGGTGATTTTTGCCTTGATCGCATTTTAGAGACTGAGTATGGTTTCTAAATTCATTTGTTCTTACACCAGTACATATTATGCTTGGTATGGTTCAACTAGTACCAATGGCAATTTTCAGAGACAAATATGGCAGATTAGCAACATTCAAACTTGTTACATGTTAATTTAGAGAATAACCAATTATGGTCCCTTCAAATTATTCTGGTTTTTTACTTTGTTGTTTATTATGCATTAGGACTTCTTCTGAGGAGGTAATAGAGAAGATCCATGCTCATTTAAGGGATGTCCGAGTTCAGCTTATGGAGGTTAGAGATTACATCACATACTAAGTTTTTGAGTGTACACTCTTATTTCAGAATCTTATACCAATTTTGTTTACCCTAAATCATCAAAATATTGGGTATGAATCTGCAAAGGAAGAACAGTTTCATTTTCACATCCAAACTATTGGATATGGTAAATATCTTCTGTATTGTTGTACCTCTCGCCATTCTTTGAAGGTAACCGAATCATCTGTTAGTTTGTACAGAAACATTTTTGTGCTTCATAAGGTAACCTCTCGCCATTATTTCATGTGATTGTAGGGTATGCATTGCATTTTGCATTTCAAAGGATATAAGCAGTCTACTGTCACCGTGCAGGGTTTTCATTTAAGTTGGTCTTTTTTTGTATTATGGTCCTTTAGCTTTATTGTAATTAATGTTTTCTTTCCATGGATCATTGACTTTTCATCAGGACCAGGAGAAGATGAAAAATGGAGAAATAGACCTCAGGAAGTACGAAATAACAAAAACCCTCACAAAACCTCCAAAGGATTATCCAGATGCCAAGAACCAACCTCATGTTCAGGTCAGGCCTCACCTGTACCAAATCTTCAAACCAGCACACATGAAATAAAAATATTTGGTTGAAAAAGCAAAGATTAAAAAGAGACCTTTTTTGTTGTAAAAAAAGGTGAACTAGAAAAAAGAATATCACCAATACCCATGCAAACTGATACGGTGATCTTTTTTAATCTTTAGGTCGCACTGAGACTTGAGAAGAATGGGGACACCCGATTCTCTGTTGGTCAGACAGTTCCTTATATTATTTGTATCGAGCAGGTACATTTCACTTTTTCTCTTTTCCTTTCACCCTTTTCCCTTTTTCCTTCTCTTCTTTAGGGCTGCAATAAGTCGAGTTCGAACGAGCTGGCCCCAGCTTTAGCTTGATTTGATTTTAAGTCGAGTCCGAGCTTGAGTAATATTTTGTGGACTTTATAATAAAATTTGGAGAAATATTACTATCATACCTAAAATAACAAGCATGTCATGTTATATTAATGCTAGATACTTTAAATTGATATAACATAATTACATATCGACCTATTTGAGGTCGAGTTTGAGCAAGTCAACAAAATTGATTTCGTGATCTAGCTTGAGCTGGCCAAAAATCTAATGGAGTGAGCTCGAGCTAGATTCTAATCGATCTTGAAGGAGCCATGAGTCATAAATTTTTCTTGCAATCCCAACTCTTCTTATGTAAGATTTTCTGAAATTTATTTTGTACATTTTTGTCAATTTTTTAACAGGATGCAAGCTCAGGGCCTTCTACTGGCATAGCCCAAAGAGCCAGGTATAGGGACGAGCTGAAAGGAGACAAGGGAAACTGGTTGATTGACATTGACTATTATCTGTCTCAACAGGTTCATGCTTTAATTAACTTAGGAAAATTTGCAGTTACCCTTGTTTAATGTTGCTTTAGACTTATTTGTTATATTATATTTGTCAGATCCATCCAGTGGTATCACGGTTGTGTGCCTCAATTCAAGGAACCAGTCCGGCTCGTCTGGCAGAGTGCCTAGGTCTTGATTCATCTAAGGTACAGTTGGCCCTTAGATTTTGTTTGTAAATAAACTAAAAATTGTGGTGCTTTCTCTAATTTTTTTTTTTATAATTCATATGCAGTTCCAATCAAGAGTATCTGAAACATCAAATCAAGACCCTTCCAGCGTGTTATTATCAGTAACTGATGAAGAAGAAAGGTTAACTTCAATTATAGTACCTCACTGTTCATTATACATACTACACGAGAACATCACTGGATTAAAGGATGCCTGAAATTAGAATAAAAAAGGGAAAAAACGAGACCTATCTGGCTACACCTGATTAAAAAAAATTATTTGATAAACAATCTGACAAGTACAAAACCCTGTAAATAAATTTTATTTTCTTTTAGTGAACATTATTAGTAGGTGATTGCCTACTACAAAAAAGATAAACAATCTGATGAAAAAAAAATTCTGAATTACTACGGTACTTTGCTCGTAGTTTTTATTCAGCAGTTTTATATGACCGGCTCACTAATAGAAATAACTTCTGATTGTCTAACCTGGTAAAATTGACACGTCCAGTTTGGCCTGGTCAATTGGACTCCGGAACAGCCAAATGCCCCTCCCCCCCAGCATGTTATTTAAAAAAGAAAAATACAGTCTAAACTGATCAGGTTGACCTGACCTGGTAACCCGACGAGTTGAGTCGACTAAATTAAATAAATAGGTACTGAATTTAATTAGGATAACTAAATAAATTTACAGGTACAGGGCTTGCGAACCTCTTCGTCTGTCATGCCCAAGCTGTTCAGCTACATTTGACTGCCCAACCGTATCAAGCATACTCACTACCAGTAGTAGTGGTGGTGTTGGTACAGAGAATGATACCAATCACAACTTTTGGCACAGAATGAGGTGCCCCAGATGTCCAGCTGATGCAGAAGGGTGTTTCATTTCTGCTCCTATGCTTGCTAATCAGGTTGGAAACGTTTTTTTTTTTATTTAATAGGAAAATATTCACATCTCTTTTTTAAAGCGTTATGTGATGCACGCCTTGTAACATAAGATAGCATTTTGTTGTCCCTATAAGGGATCATTGCCTGTACCTCCCTCATTTGTCTTGATTTTCTTATTACATAATCTTTGATCAATTTCATATTTCTAAAACTAAAAATTTTCAACAAGTTCCCGTCAATATGTTCTGGTGAGTATATGCTATTCCTGGCTAAAACACGATTCCTCATGCCAAGATGTGAATAACTTCTGTTTTCTTTTAGGTCAAGAGGCAGGCTGATAACTTCATCTCTTCATACTACAAAGGGCTAATGGTGGTATGTAATTGTCACAACCAATTGGTTTTTATATATTTTAAACTCAAGGATAAGTAATTTATATCTGTTAGTACCAAAGTGGTACTCAGAGGTGATTCAACGGGTTATTTAACACCAAAAGAAATTTCACATGAAAGGGCTCTAGATGCATCTCCCTTGATACCTGCATAATCATATATGGACTAACAGAAATGTCACATTTTTTCATTTTATATTTTTTAAGTGTGATGTGGAGACGTGCAAATACACAACTCGAAGTGTGAACCTCAGGCTAGTTGGTGATGCTGAGAAAGGAACAGTGTGCCCAAGGTATCCTTCTTGTGACGGACATCTGATTAGACAGGCAAGTTCCTCGCCTTCATTTCTTGTTAATTTCAATTTACTTTTTTTTTTTTCGTGTTTGATACCCTAAACAAATTCTAATTTTTTGGTAATTTATTTTAATACAGTACACTGAAGCCGATCTCTACAAGCAGCTCTCCTACTTTTGTTTGGTACTGGATGTTTCGCGGTGCCTTGACAAGGTTTCCTTCTCCCCAAGTTTAAATTATCATTTTTCCTACTACCTGTCACCTCTTCTCCCCTTTCAGTGTTTGCCTCTTTCTAGTACTAGAAATGTTTTATCAACCTTTTTTTGTACTAACAATAAGAAAAATCTTTGATATAATTGAACAGTTGGATCACAAAACAAGAGTGCCATTTGAAAGGCAGTTGGTATCAATCGGTCAAGCTGTTCGTTTAGCATTGGAGGAGATAGAGAGAATGCTAGATCGGTGCGACTATGGATGGGTCCGCCTTTCTGACATTGCTGTCTCTATATGATTGGGCATGGTGGTTTTACATTGAGATTTATCATCTTTTCCAGGTGCAGTAATAATACCTTGTAATCAAGCTTTGTCGAAAATGTTTATAGGCATTTTAAGGCAAGGTGTGATTTAATGGTCAATCGCTATTTAATCACCATTTCACAGCAAGGTGTGACGGCAAGGTTCTTTTAGAAATCTTTAATGTCAGAGGGTGTAAAAATCAGTTTAATTGCAAGTTTAATCGTATTTAACTTGCCTGTAATGTACAATTTAACAACTGATCTCTAGTTCGCTTTTAAAATCTGTAAAAAAAAAATCTACCTCGTATTGAACTTGCCTGTAAAAGAAAATAGCAGATGCATATATATATTTTTAATATTATTTTATCTAGGCGAGTTAATGTGTAATGTTAAATGCGTCAACAATCACATCTCAGTGATAAGACATTTACATTGCAAGTCCGTTATATTCCTTTTTTTTTGCAGCCCATCTAAAGCCGAAATTTTTATTAGTAGAAAATAAAATAAATTAATATCGACATTGAAGAATGATTTGGTAGAATTTCGAAATGTAACAAAGACATTATGGTCTGTAACGTCCACGGGATGTTATGGACTATAACGGTTAGATTAACAACGTAGCTTAGCCACCGAAAAGGAAAGTCACAAGTTGTTATGGTCCAAAATGGCCAGGGAGGCGAATGAAAAAAATAAATAAATTCTAGCTGTTCGGAACCATGACGGCCAAAGAGAGCAGGAAAAAAAAAAAACTCGGAACCAATTGTTAGTTAGTCATCCGCCAGATGTCAAGAGACGTACTGGGATTGCATATTCAGTCAGTACTTGTATTTGGGGGATCCGACTCCGCTGCTCGCCAAATAGGCGAGCAGGACCCTGCTATTCAAAATCAGACCGTTGAATTTTTTTCAAGCACGAATCTCAACACAGATGAACGGTTCGATTTAGAATAGCAGGGTCCTGCTCGCCTATTTGGCGAGCAGCGGAGTTGGTTCCGTATTTGGGATTGCACATTGATGATAATAAAAGTTTATTCCAGCTTGGGAAAAGAACTGTTATTTTGAAAAAAATACTATTTAATTACCATTTCAGAAGGATAATCGTTTGGTGTGTACCCAGCTCTAAAATAAATGCTGCCGTTCGGAACCCGAGGTTTTTTTTTTTCTGCTCTCCCTGGCCGTCATGGTTCCGAATGGCCAGCATTTATTTATTTATTTTTTCCTTCGCAACCCTGGTTGTTCTGGACCATAACGGCCCGTGTGTTTATGCTAATCAGTGGGTAATCAGTTGCTACTCTAGTCGTTATGGTCCATAACGTCCCATGGACGTTACTGACCATAATGTCTTTGCTATATTTCGAATTCCCACCAAATCGTTCTTTAATGTCGATATTAATTTATTTTGTTTTCTATTATTAAAAAGTTCGGCATCTAAAGAGGGAAAATGTATAATTTGAATAGGTCAGTCTTACATGCAAGTATAAATGCAGATGACATTCAATTTTTTCTGATCTTTGAACAGGTATTGTGCTTGTTTATAACTATTTATTTGAATGACAAATGAAATGTTATATTTTAAAAGATGATTCACTATATTCCCTATATTTAAAAAAAAATATACCAATGATAAAGTTCCTTAAAATGTGATATTTGTTGTGCTTTGACTGCAAGACACATAAAATCAGCATCTAGCAGTAACATTCAGCTTTCTTTTTCAAATGAAATGTCATGTTTTAAAAAGATGATTCATTTTATTCCCTATAATTTAAAAAAACTATATACCAATGATAAAGTTCCTTAAAAGGTAATATTTGTTGTGCTTCGACTGCAGGACACATAAAATCAGCATCTAGCAGTAAAAGAGAATGTGAACCCACTCGCCCCTACCAATTTTTGAAATAAAGAAAAAATCTCGCCATAGGAGCTACTTGTCCAAAATAATTCATACTTGGTGGTGTGGGGAATCCAAAATGAATGGTGCTAATAATTTTTTAAAAAAATTTGTGCAAGATTCACTCTTTAAATAATGATATGTTGGTTTTCAAGTGAAAACAAGATGAATTCTGTACTGGCCAAAATCTATTTTATCGGAGTGAAATCTTTACCCAATAATTTGTTTCTAATAAAATATCGACTCAATTTAGAACTGAAAGAATAATGTATTTTTAACCGTAATAAACAGGAGAAGGTACATATCCCATGGGTTAGTTAGGACCTTGAAAAAGAAAGAAGAAGAAAAAAAACTAAAGGGTATATATACAAACTTGTGCCTCTTTTATTGGAAAACATTTTGCCAAAACGAGGATTCACTAGGACAACACAATAATGTCCAAGAATATTTATTGGACTATTAAAACTCATATCTTAAGTTTTTACATTTTCTGAAATATCTTGAAAGAAGAGGGCGCTCTTTGAAAATTTGCCAAAAAGGGTAAAAAGAGAAGATTCCAGTCCGAGGTCATTGGAAGTTGGATTCCAAAGATTTTTCGCCGTGATTCCAACTGATCTGTCCAAGTGATAAGAAAGCGAGATATGAAACAGTATATGAATCTCGTGATCTCATCGTAACTGCTTTTCCTGCATGTGGAGGTGCTTGCAATTCAAAATAAGGGAATAGACGAATAGTTGATACGATTATGATAAGTGGATGGTAGAATAATAGATACCTTGGTCCAGACTTTTTGGGTGGATTCAGTAATCCCACATCTCATAATAGAAGACAAGAGAAGTGAAGCATTTTTGTGATGTTGTCTCAGAATCTTTGCTTGATTTCTCATCAACCTGTTGTATATCTATTTTTTTTACTTTGCCTATTCAGCAGAGTTATCTTGCCACGTTGACTTATCTCCCCTTTATCACTGAAATTCGTATTGTCTGCGATAACTCTAATTTTGAGTTCGAAATCCCATATTAAAATTCTGAGAAATCTGACTCAATTTAAAAAGAGGGATGCTTCTATGGGCATAAGGACCTATTTGTAAAATGAGTATATTTTTATTTTCAAAGTTCAAACAGTCGATCCGACCGTTCAACATTATCTCCATATTAGAATGTACTTGGAGGTCAAATTTTACATTTTTCTGAATTTTTTTACTATTTATTAAGTATTTTACAAAACTAGTCAATTTCAGACCATTGAATTTTGTACCCATCTTAATAAATGGTAAAAAAATTCAAAAAAATGTAAAATTTGACCTCCAAGTACATTGTAATATGAAGAAAATGTTGAACGGTCGGATAGACTGTTTGAACTTTGAAAATGAAAATATGCTCATTTTACAAATAGGTCCTTATGCCCATAGAAGAATTTGCCATTTAAAAATTGACAAACTGCTTTATATTCGTGTCAATACGAATCAGATGGTTCAGATTCTTTTGAGTTACTGAAAATGATACGAATTCCATATTTCACTGTAAGAATTTTTTCATAGATGGAACCTACTAAACTAAAATAATATTAAATAGTCGATCTGAACCATTTAACATGATATTCATATGAAAATATACTTATAAATCAAATTTTATCTTTTGTTAAGAATTCTTTTAGATAGATAAAAAATCCTTGATTTAAAAATTCCAAAACATTCAAAAGTAGTGATTTTCTATTTATCTAAAAAAATAGTAATTTTTTTTTAATGTAAAATTTAGTTTGTAAGTACATCTTTACATGGAGATCATGTTGAACGGTTTAGATCAACTTTTTAAACTTTAAAAATCAAAATATTAATTTATAATATAGACTAATCTGCACTATGCATAGTAGCCTCACTCTTGTTTTTATTTGAGTATTACATTTCAAATACATTAAACTAAAAGTTTCTAAATATCACACCGAGTCAATAGGATTAGTTTGAGCAACTTCCTTCTAAGTAGTATCGGATATAGCGGGGAGAGTCTCTGAGAGAGCGTAAGGGTTTTTAGTATAGTTGTCGGTATATTGTCGTAGGGTAATTTTTAAAATAAATAAATTAACATTTGATTTACTCGAATATCTAAGATTAAATATTGTAAAAATATTAATATTTTCTTTAACAAGTAATATATATCAATAATGACTAAAAAAATTATTTGAACAACTCACTATTCATGCATAATTTATTTAACAACTAAAAGATTTAATTAGTAATCTTTCACACACATTTCATTTTTATTTATGACTTGAGAGTACGTAGCGATTCTACAATTCACACTAAAATTATGAGCGAATTTTAACAAATGAAAAACAGCGTGAGAAAAATTAGGAGCGCCTAACTATCTCCCAGTTCATTTCCCCCATTCATCTCCTGGTCATTAACTACCTGGGGGACCTCTCATTATAGAAAATAAATCTGCTGCGATTCCGAGGTAGATCGCAGGAACCTGCGATCCCATCTCAACTGTTGGTCTTTATCGAGATGCGTGCGTGAAAATTTACTTTTTAAGAACGTTTCTGAGATCCGCGCTCGAGAAAATTTGAACCGTTGATCTCGGGATCGCAGGGTCCTGCGATCTGCCTCGGAATCGCAGCAGATTCGGACTCCTCATTATATGAGGGACTACTAACTACTTGGGGAACGCCTAATATTTGAAATATTTTACAGCTGGCGCGCAATTACAGATACCTATGTACGCAAGTGTAAATATATAATATATCAAATATTTATACCTAAGATAACAATTTTTTTGAAACAAAAATTGGACATATCAACTTTACCCATCTTTTACACGTTTTTAGAGGTGAGTTTTTTTTCTCCGTTTAATCTCGTCCATATTTATGATGATCTGTGAGAAATTTTGCGAATCTAAAACCACGAACGTTTTCTCATAATTTTCTCTTTCAAATGAGATCCATGTGAAGTACTTTCAGGTTCTTCGTCGCACAAGTATACATATCTCATCGCGCAAGTATGCATAATTCGTTGTGAATAGCTAGTCGTGCAAGGATTTATATCTAAGCGAGCAAATATTCATATCTCGTCGTGCAAGTATTAATACCTCATAATGCAAGTGTAAATCTTTCATGCGTGAAGAGTTTGTACCTAACAGATTCTATCTGTCACACCCTAAATCGGGAATTCCGAATTAAGGTATGATTAGAGCCTCGCCTCGTGTCTAATAATCACAAAGACACACAAGGCTAAACAAATATTAAGAAATAGCAACAGCGGAAGCGAAAGATAAAATAAACAAGCAACAGTCATAAATCTCAAATAAACATAAATATACATATATCATCCATACAATTCTCCGTGGGGTAAAATAAACATAGTCTAAGCAAGGGGGAATACATGATCTATCAAGTCCAATGTACAAACTAAAAACATCGGAACTCGTAAACCTAATAAAAGCCCTAAAGCAACTAATCAAGCGGCGTGGCCATCGGGGACAGCTCCCGGCATCTCCTGCTGTGGATCGCCAGTCCGTGTACTTGAAATCCCACATCAAAAGGTGGGTGAGCAAACGACCGCCCAGTATGTGACCCAGGTATTATCCCCTCAGGGATCCTCTAAGTCAAAGCACTTTTAAATTGTAATCTACGTACAGTTTTGTAATCTGTATGTAATGCATATGCTGTAGTATTTAAACCTATCATACTATCTATAAAAGAAAAATATATATAGTAGATTAGATGATGTGATTATCCTATTATGTCAACATGCCAAGATTTTCCAAAATAAAATACAAAGAGAAATATTATATCATATCCAAATCAAGGTCCAGTACAGGAGTACTGTGTGTAAGAATCAATATAATACTAGTATGAATAATTCATCACCCCGTGCCGTGCCAATTTGAATTTAAAGCTCCAACACGATATAATCCAAGTACTACGATCAGGGGGTGCAATGATACCCGATGCCTAATAACATCGAGCATTGCCCCAAAGACGTCGACCCGCAGGTCGGTGCACGCTAGTAGATGGTTATATCAAATTCCGTGTATTTTTCTTTACTCTAAAACGATTCTTCATCCAAACATATAAAATAGGAGAAATCATACAAGCATGACGTCAGAATAAGTTAATCCGTTTCTCATGAGCAGATAACGAAACTCCACCGTCCGGCCAGACCAATGGGAAGGGCTCGAGCCCAGCCCGTGCAATAAAAATAAATATCTGCTACTGCAACCGCGGAAGCCGTCCTAGGCATGTAGCTCCTAATGTAGGGGGGAACACTCCCGAATCGTTTCCGTGCCTCTGGGCTGGAGTCCGGCCTGCACGTAATGGTAAAATGAACGAAAAGAATATAATAACAACTTTAGTACATATAATAATAACCCTAAAAGACCTCCCGAAAAATCAAGTGATCTCTCGACTCAATGGCTAACGGGCCGACTTGTTCCATACCAACAAGCCGGAACGCAGTCACTCGGTCTTCTTCTCAGCTCTCACCAATGCATATGCTCGACTTTATAATATGTTGTCCTCTACGAGAAGATGACAACTAATATCCTAAATAATATATATAATTAAGTTACTCTACTCGTAATAATACAGTAAATTTTTCATTTAACAGGGGTTATGCAAATCCTAACTACATAGTTCTGAAAAGGTAAACATGCTCTAATGCATCTACTTAATTTAAGGTACAGATGTCAGGTCAAGTGGTCGACTTGGTAAGAGTACGCCACGAAAGAAATAATTCAGATATCCCACACCTGATATAGTCGGCCGAAAGCAACGTGCGCTAATAGCCTTCGTAATCCGCATAATCCTTGCCTGCTCCTGTATAAGTGTCAACGGGATCGGTCCATGGATCAGAATCGAGATACGTCTTATGACCTATAATTCGGACGTAATTTAATTAAATACTAAACTAAATATTCATAACCCTTTGTCCCGTTTAATTATTTTAGCTAAGTGTTTGAACCTAATTGACTAACTATGATTTGAAATGTGCTCAATCGGTTCAGTCAGTTTGACCCGGTTCCGATTGAGAATGAGTAAATTAGATTTAATTTAGTTTAATTTAATCTAACGTAAATTAAATATTTATTATATTTTAATTGAAGATAAACTGTTTAAATAATTATGATCAAATGGTCACACGAGTCACGTTTGGACGCGGCGTGACCATTCGCGTGCCGTGACCACCCCTTGACATTTTGGTCATGGCACGGCATGGCACGTGAAAAATTAACTTGGTCACGGCATGGCACGTTTTTTCCACTCTATTTGTACCTAATAGATTCTATTAAATTTTTTTTTTCATATGACACTGAATGACGTCTGAAAATATTAATATCAAGTATTTATACCTCGTCATGCAAGTGTAAATAGTTCATATGTCAAGTGTTTGTATAAATTTTAATTTTTTTCCATATGGCATGGGATGATGTCTGAAAGTATTAATATCAATTATTGAAAGTATTCATACCTCGTCATGCAAGTGTGATTAATTCATGTATCAGGTGTTTGTATCTAACATATTCTATTAATAATTTTTTTCCAAATGGCATTGGATGGCTATATAAACCTAAATGATACTATTACTTTTAAAGATTTATAAACTCTAATTTGTACTTACATTCAGATCACAAGCGTATGATCCTACCGTGTAGTATGATTGGGGTGTCGATCTACAGGGATAGTGTATTAGATTTTAAATAATTTTCATTAGTCTAGGTTATTGGATTTTTGAAAGTTTGAAGTGGTGGTGATAATTGCAATCAAGGTAAAGGTTAAACAGTAGATAAAGAGTCTCTAGGATTAAGGTTTATGTCCTTCTTAATCATGGTAGTACAAGTTTTGACCTTTAATCATGTTAGTACTGATTCTTAAAATAATATATTTTTTATCTTAAATTTAATATCTTATATACTTAAGGAATCCTAAACTCTATCTTGTTTAGGTGGATTCTTTTCCCGGAACAATGGATTAATGACACTGAACCTCCACAACAGCAATGGAGCCACTAAAGAAGACTTGAAAATGAAAAGTGGTACAAAGTTTGGGAGAATCTCAACTTGATTTGTAAGGTCAGGGATCAATTAATGGTCCCTTGGTTGGGCCTTTTTGTTTAACTTCTTAGAAAAGCCATGAGGAAGGTACTCTCAATGATCTTATTCTCATTCTCTTTGATTTCTCTTCTTTCATTCATTGCTTATGTTGTTTTGTTATTTGATGTTCAAGTATTATACATTGTATCTAGCTAGCAATATATGTAACAAGAGAGAATGGAAAAAAAAAATGATATAAATAATGAACTTGTGGAATAAAACTCTAAAAATTATATTTTTAATTATTTGACAAAAAATTTAGCTTGAACTTTCTTATGAACATTCAGAAAAATAAAAGTTATGAGCACTTTACATAATAGGCATAAATATTTGCGAGTTCTGATATGAACAGGCGGCTGAATGTTTAGAATAAAAACTTCTGATATGCAGATAAGAGATCAAAATATATGATACACAAATAATATCTCATTTAAATTTTTTATTTTTTATTCTGTGCATCAAGTGTTTTCCGGATAATGTGCTAACTATTTCACCACTTCTAATTGATTAATATTTAATTTCTAATCGAAAATATGATACATAATATATATATTTTTTTAGTAAAGATGAAAGTTAAACTTCTTAACTTAAATATTTATTAAACACAAATTATCTAGAATTAATTATCTAACTGACGTATGTTAAACACAAACATAAAACATACCATGTTACAATCTATTTTAGCGGTCAATAGTTGCAAAATGGAGCTTTCAGTTATTATCAGTAAAAGGTCCAAGGATATCAGATCAATGTAAAAGCAAGGTAAAAGAGAAAATCTTCTAATCAATAATATATTCTTTTGGTAGAATCATGGGGTTAAATATTCCCGCGTCGACTCCTTGTCATAAATCTGATCAAATCTTACGGATGGGATGTGTTTAGGCTTGGTGTGGGACCCACATCCTCTTCTAGTTATATCGCATATTCGTTTCATCTTTTGTCAAATGAAAACGAGACATGCTTTTTTGAGTTTTTTTTTTCTGCAATAAATAAATAATGAACAAATTGCTTGAATCTATTTTATTTTAGTTTGGCCTCCAATTGCAGGGTTATGTACATTCTATTGAGCACAGGAAAAAAAAATATATAAATTACATATTTGAGCAAGTTTTTCGTTGTATCTAAGGTAAGATGCTGGTAATTACTAGTATCCATAAATTGAGTTTTAAAAAAAAAAGGAGAAATCATTTTGTTCCTCCAACCTCAATCTTTCAAACAATCTCCCAAGTTCCGTTACTGTCTTTTTTCTGTTTTTGAACTCCCTTTTTTGGACTTCTTTCTTCTGAGATCTCTTATCTTCCTTCTTCTCCGCCTCTAGATCTCCTTTTCCTCCACATCTCCTCCACTGCTTCCGCCTCCTCCCCCTCTTCAAATTAATACTTGCTTCAAAGAGAATATGTTAGATACAAACACTTAGAATGAGTATTATATTTAATGTTGTACGATGATGTATAAATATTATCGAGCGTCAAATGAATACTTGCAGACGCCAACTAGCGTCCGCTGTTAAAATTTGATAGAATCTATTAGGTACAAATACTTGTAACGAGTACTATTTAATGTTGTATGATGAGGTATAAATAATTGCGAGCGTTAATATGAATACTTGCAGGCGCCAACTAGCGTCAGCTGCAAAAAGATTAAAAGTTGATAGAATCTGTTAGGTACAAATACTTGGAACGAGTACTATTTAATATTGTATGACGAGAGGTATAAATACTTATGAGCGTCGATATGAATAACTGAAGGCGTCAACTGCGTCAGCTGTGTATGCGCTAGCGATTTTCTAAAAGATGGTCCGGTCAAAAGTCGGTAGTTAGAGGATTTGACTAGAAATTTATTAGGAAGACTATTATCACGTTCCTAAAAAAATAATAAAGAAAAAGAATGTTGAATTTAAAAGGTAATGGACGGTTATAATTAATTGTCAGCGTCTAGTAAAAAGATACTTATGGATAGTTATAATTAATTGTCAGTGTCTAGTAAATTCTTTGGACATAGTCAAATACTAGTATGCTACTTAAATTTTAAAATCTCTACTTGGCTTGCTCACTAAGATCATGATCGGTTGTTACTTAAATTTAAAGAGGATTAAATTACATACTAAATTCTATTCTTATTTTATACCTCGTTTGGCAATTTAAGTTATGACTTAAATATTATGTTTGGAGGAGTAAGATGTTGAGAAATAAATTTATGTTAATGACAGTAGGTCCTATATGTAGAGTAGCCATGAAATAAGTTATTTCGTCTGATATTATAGTTTAACTTGTTCTGTTGTTATTATTTTATCTTACTAATCATATTTTATATCTCATTTGACAACTTAAATACAGAGTAAAAAGTTATTTTCACTTCGTACTCCATAATCAAACATGCCTAACAGTGCTTGCTTAGATCTAAAAAATTCAGATGATTCACGTGGAGATATCAAATGAACCAACATAGGAATTTCCTTTATCATCATGAGAAACAAAAGTAGAGGAAATAGGATGGCTCCGGATCCCCTAAAGTAACCCAATTTTTTAGTTTTGGTTCGACACCGTTTGATTAAAATATGTCGCTCGGGATGGTTTCGAGATTCGAATCTATAGTGTGGATGTGTGCGCTCCACTTTCGGAATGAATGATTCGGATTCAAATCAGATGGTCCCGATCTAAAACCCAAATATCGAATTACTTCGCTGAATCTCAATTCAAATAGGATTGCCTAGATTGGTTCTCCTTTTGACCTAGGCATCTTTTTGGAATGCTTTTATTTGCATGTGAACAAGGCCTTTCAGGCCTTATCCTTCTTTTTCTTTCACAATTCCATCTGACCATCAGAAAATTTTAAAAAAATGAGTACAAAGAGGGTTCTATTTATTAAATTACATAGGAAAATGATTTTTTATAACAATCAAAATAAAATTGAAATATCATTATTTTTACCTGTGCATATAAGGAAATAAACTCCATGTGGCGCACAAAATTCTAAAAACAAAAGGTTTAATTTCTTACTTCTTAATTGCAAGTATAATTTGCTATTTAGAATTTTGGGGATCATACACTGATATTTTACTTCCTAATTCACTGGCACATAATTAATAATCCGGATCGGGGTACGAGCGTTATTGATTGGCAAATAATTTTTCTACAAATTTATTACTAAATAAATCTGTATACTTCAAATTTGGAATTAACGGTGGGTTCTAATTAGTGTGCCTCGAAACCATATTCACTTTATATAAATGTTATTGATCAAAATCTGACCGGACGTCGACACGGTAAAACTTCGAATCAACAACTTACTAGTCAGTACTCCAGTGAGTAAATTGCAATAAGCTTGCATGCTTTGAATCAGTAGCACTTCTTTTTTTAGTAAAGATTGGAGGTCAAGCCATCCAACTATTTAATATTTACAAAAGAATATTTCTTTCAGATTTCGAACCTGCGACCTCCACACGGAGAGGTTGCCTTAGCCAATAGACCAAAGGCTAGTTCTCGAATCAGTAGCACTTCTAGGCTTTACTGACTTAATTTCAAGTTGATGTAGCTTTCACTTAAGTTCTAGGTGTTCAGATTCAGAATATTTTGCCAATGAGTACACTTAATTTCTTTAATTATTAATCTGTTAAAATTAGCTATGAGTGTGCATGGGTCATTTAATTTCCCTCCATTTCTTCACTAAATGGACACATTTTTATGCATCACTTAACTTGCTATAGTACTTTACAATCACATATATCGCATGCTTTAATGCCCATTTTGAGATATGATTATCTTTAACCTGACACAAAATGAAAAATTCAAAGAGGATTTACCTCAAACTGGTGCAATGAAAAATGCAAGGCAAGGTGCGGATCCCTCTCTTACTGTTATACCTGTTCATTTCCAAACTCTCCTATTTGGGAAAAAAGTAATTCTATCCTTGATTATTTGTAATTCTATCCTTGATATTAACACCACAATTATTAAAAATAATTCTATCCTTGATATTAACCATAATTCTATTTGGGCAGTGATATTAACACCACAATTTATTTTATTAACACAACATCTTCAAATATTTGAGTGGAATGGACAATTTTGTCTCCTCATAAATATCACTATAGTTGTCCGCGTATCTTTTTTTTATGTAATTATATGCTATGATCATTTATTACTAATTAGTTTCCATAATTGTTTGATCTTCTCTTCTTATTTTGTAAACCTTTTAAAAGAGGAGGAAAAAAACTAAAATTTCAAACATTGAGTATTTGAGTGACAGGAGAATGAATCAATTTATTATCTTGCTCATTATTCTTTACGATAAATTCAATAAATAATTTGGTACATGTATTTTATTTATCCAGAACAACACAACTATATTGCTTGAGGTTCTTTTAATTATTCTTCTAGTTATATACATTTTAATCTATATTTGTATCTAAATAAAATTGAAAGAAACAAATTATAATTTTGTTTTGTCATATTTAGATCAAACAGATGAAGAAGAAGCAGGAGCGGATTCAATTGACCCCATTTACCTTCCTTAGTCCATATGAGTGGCTTAGTATTAGTGTTAATGTCTTTTCTGGAGATTGTCAAACTCATGGAAGATGTTCTGGTGCCTGCGTGCACAGTTGTTTTTATATGAGTACTGTTTTGCCTTACTTTGGTATTTGATCTAACCGTGCAGGCTAAAGTGTTGGAGATTTTATTTTGTGACTGCTTAGTAAGCAGTGAAAAACATACCGCTATAAGTCATGTAGGATTTATATGCAAGTTATCTATTTTTATATTAATGAAACGAGCTTTGGTTTTTTAAGAAAAAAACAAGCAAATTGATCCCATTTAATTTTAATTTTTTTTTATATTTATACATAATTTTTTATATAATTCGAGTAAAATGTTATGGGTACTGTAAAATTGACTTTCATTTGCAGCATGAAAATTTTATATGATCGACTATTATTCACGTTTGATCTCCATAGTTTGAATGTCTAGCTCCGTCCCTGAGAAAGAAGAGAATATGCTGAAGTTTGGTAATTCAATCATGGTGTTGATTGAAGAATCATGACAGTTGCTTCTGTGGAGAAGAAATTAGAAGTTCAAGGATTACATATATACGAGACATGAAACTTTTCAGATAAATTTATGGTTCAATTGTTTTAATTACTTTTGCTATAAAATTATACTATATATATGGTAATTAATATACCTACTATTTTGATTTTCACAAAAGAAAAGAAAACAGAGAAGAAAATATAGATAGACATTAATATACATAAAAGATTTATTTTGAAAAAGAAATAATTAGAAAAGGGCAAATTTGTCTAAACAATTACTATATTTGAATGTGTTGTGTTAATAAAATAATTAGTATTGTTAATATCATCACCCCCTCTTTGGTGTGAGAGAATTTTTAATTCAAGTAACAAATATGCTCATTTGTAAAAATATCTGCTAAAATTTCTACTTCTATTTTTCTTTATTTTTTTACTACACTTCAGTAAAGAGGAAATTAAAGATCCTAAAGATGCGAAAATAGAGACATGCATGTTGTTAATTCCCTGGCTCCCCCCAAGGAACCCTTCTTTGTGCGGCTCAAAAGGGCTTAAGTCACCCTTATTCCCCTCCCCCCCTGCTTTATCCCTCTTGCAACCAATTATTCCATATTATTCTCTTCCTTATCCCTGGGGCCCTAGCCCACCAAATCACCCCCTCCCCTCTATATAAGCATGCAAACTCCAGTGCCACTTCATACCAACAAGCCATCAACCTTATTCTTAACTCATCTCCATACATAGCACTTAGATACATACATACATACAACAATTAATGGCTTCAGCACAATGGTCGGCGAAGGAAAACAAATTATTTGAGAGGGCATTGGCGGTGTATGACAAGGACACGCCAGACCGTTGGTACAAGGTGGCCCGTGCCATAGGCGGTGGGAAGACGGCCGAAGAGGTCAAGCGCCATTATGAAATACTCGTTGATGATATAAAAAAGATCGAGTCGGGCAGGGTGGCTTTCCCTAATTACAACTAAATAATTAGGTTGGTACATACATAACATATATATAGCTATTTCATTACTATAGTTTAATACCAGTTACTTAAACCTTGTTCTTTGCTTTTTGTTTACTACCAGGAACAATATATAACAGTGCATAGTTAAAACAAAGGTGATCATATATAATGCTATAAAATGTACTTCACATACTGGTTGTATGGTCGGATATATATATATAGACGATAGAAAATACACACTAAATGATGTGTATATATATATAGTGTAGATATAGTTTTGTATATCTTAAATATTTATCTAGCTAGCTTGCAGGATTTTTTTTTTTTTTTTTTAAGAATTGCAAATGTACATGCATATCGTTTAAGCTACCTTGTGATTTGGGCTTACATTTCTATACTTATCCAGCTATATAATTATTAAGATACAGATGGACTAAAGCCTATCAAATTCATGCCTCCATAAAAAATAAACGGGCTTTTTGTTTTTAAGGCACATATGGCTGAAACCTTGCTTAATTTCAGGTCAGGACTGAAAAAATAAAGCTATTTTTTTTTTTATGCACAATGGGCGTGGTTGGATTTTGTATATTACATCTATAACTCTTTTATCTTTGCAAAATCTAATATTGTCAATTATTGTTTGTAGGTATATGGTAGTGAAGCTCTTCTGAAGCACAAGTAGCACAAGAGCCTTAGATCAATTTGCTATAATTCATATATAGTCATGGAATAGTTACATGTAGTTGCTAAGTGGTGAAGGTTTATTTGTCTTAATTAATGTTTTTATATGTGTGATTAGTAGACGGGGACCAGCTGTTAGTTTGCAAAATACTTTTTTTTTTTCTTATTTAGTGTGCTTTACAATCAGGTTTGTAAAATGATTATGCTGTGATAATTTGTCTTAATGAATTGATAGTTGCGCTAGCTATGTTATTGTATTGTGTACATATATATATTGGCGCATTGGGAACTTTTCAACTTCTAATCTAATATACGATACATAATCATTTGTTAATAAAGATGAAAATCAAGCCTCTCAACTTAAATTTTTACTAGACGTATTCTAATTATATTTCGACATCACAAAAAAAATATTATCTTTATCATTAGATCAAATACTAATTATCAAACTGACATACGTTGGACACAAATATATAACATATCATGTAACAATTTATTTAGTGGTCAGTTGCAAATGGAGCTTTCAATTGTTATAGTAAAAGGTCCCGATATTTTTATTAATACCCAAAAAAAAAAAACAAATTATCAAATCTGCCCCCACCCCAAACTTATCTTTAAATCTACCCCAACCGCCCGTCTGCTGGGCAGTCCAGATCCAGAGCAGACCGCCCAGCCACTGGGCGGTCCACTACCCATAGCTGACCGCCCAGGGAGCGGGCGGTCCACTTTTTTTTTTTAAGAGACTATGAACATCAAGATGCTGAATTATAACGCTAAAAATTCGAATTTTGTTTTAAATATTAGTTAGATTACTTCTTTTAAGCATATTTATACTAAAATACGCTAAATTACTTGGAATTATGTTAAATTACGTTGAATTACACTAAATTACGCTAAATAACGCTAAATTACACTAAATTACATTAAATTACGGTAAAATACGGTAAATTATGCTAAATTACATATGAATAGAGACGATATATTCACTGAAAAGGCGAAAAACGACGACGAAACTTCAAACGGTCATAAAACAGCGCTCGAGTGTCCGATTTCAGCAAATGACCACTTTTCGGAAAGCTTGCGAAAATGCGCATGCGTCCGTGCCCGCGATGCCGGATTCCAATATTCAGAATCGCCAAAAAACAAAGGGAAGACTCTCAAAACTTGAGTTGAAGTTTCCGATTAAGATTTTCATTTCTATTATTCAATCCAAGTAGTTCAGTAAATTAGTTACATAATGAACTTGTAGAATACCAATTTTTACTATTTTTGAAATTTTTTTACTATTTTTTATGATTCATGAAAGATGGCACAGAATCGGTCTACTTTAGCGTAATTTTCCGTAGTTTACCATAATTTACTGTATTTCAGCATAATTAGCGAAGTTATTGTTATTTAGTGTAATTTTTAGCGTAATTTAGTGTAACTCAACGTAACTTAACATAATTCCAAGTAATTTAGCGTAGTTTAGTATAAATATGCTTAAAAGAAGTAATCTAACTAATATTTAAAACAAAATTCGTTATAATTCAGCATCTTGATGTTCATAGTCTCTTAAAAAAAAAAAAAAAAAGTGGACCGCCCGCTCCCTGGGCGGTCAGCTATGGGTAGTGGACCGCCCAGTGGCTGGGCAGTCTGCTCTGGATCTGGACCGCCCAGCAGACGGGCGGTTGGGGTAGATTTAAAAATAAGTTTGGGGTGGGGGCAGATTTGATAATTTGTTTTTTTTTTTTGGGTATTAATAAAAATATCGGTAAAAGGTCCAAGGATCAGATCGATGTTCTAACTTACCCCAAAAAAGAAAAAAGCAAATTAAAGAAAATATTATAATCAACCATATTTTCTTTTGGTAGAATCATGGGATTAAATAGTCCGAATCCGCCACCGTCCAATAAAAATCTGTGTCAATCCGGTGCACGAGATCCTTAATATTCGGATGGATTTAAATCGGACGGTTCTGATCTTAACTCAAAATTTGAGTTAACTCAGAGGATACGAATTCAAATTTTCCCGCATTGACTTCTTATCATAAATCTGATCAAATCTGAATATTATGTACCATTTAGATCAAGTGTTTTTCTACCTATCTAAAAAAATAGTAAAGAGATTCTAAAAAATGTAAAATTTGTTTTGCAAGTACATATTCATATAGAGATCATGTTGAATGGTTCGGATCGACCGTTAGGATTTTGAAAACTCAAATATTGAGTCGTAGCACGGAGGCCCTCTATCCTATGCATAGCACCGTAGCCAACTCCTATATATATATATATATATATATATATATATATATATAGAGATAGATGGGCTATTGTGCTTCGCGAAGTAAATGGGGGGTTTACTTCGGGCCATATTTTCATTTTTGAAAATCCAAACAACCGATCCGAACAGTTCAACATGTTCTAAATATAGAAATATGCTTGGAGACTAAATTTTATATTTTTTGGAACTTTTACTATTTATTAAGTCACTTTGAAAATCGCTGATCCAATGTGAACTGTAAAAAACAGTAAAATTTTCTGGACCACCGGATTAGCGATTTTCAAAGTGGCTTAATAAATAGTAAAAAGTTTCCAAAAAATGTAAAATTTAGTCTCCAAGCACATTTCAATATTTAGAACATGTTGAACGGTTCAGATCGGTTGTTTGGATTTTCAAAAATGAAAATATGATCCGAAGTAAACCCCTCATTTACTTCGCGAAGCACAATAGCCGATCTGAAGTGCTCAACATGTTCTCCATATTAAAATGTACTTGGAGACTAAATTTTATATTTTTTTGAAATTTTTACTATTTTTTATGGATTTTTAAAAATCACTGTTTTTCAGATTTTATTTATTTATTTTTATTATTCAAAACAATGATTTAAAAAAAATACTTAAAAAATAGTAAAATGTTCAAAAAAAATGTAAAATTTAGTCCAAACACATTTTAATATAGAGAACACATTGACTATTTCAGATCGACTATTTGAACTTTGAAACCGCAAAAACAAATTAGTAGCACCAAAGCTCAGGAACTACGTACCACTTTGATCTTAGCCAACCCCTCTCTCTCTCTCTCTATATATATATATATATAGAGGGAGAGAGAAAGAGAGAGAGAGAGAGAGTTGGGCTATAGTGCTTCATAAAGTAAAGCGAGTGTTTTACTTCACACTCATATTTTGCTATTTCAAAGTTTAAAATGTCAATCCGAACCGTTCAAGTTGATCTTCATATTAAATTGTACTTGAAGACCAAATTTTACATTTTTCGAAAATTTATTACTATATTTTTCGAATTTTTGAAAATTACTAATTTTTAAAAAATTGTGCATAAAAAATAAGTGATTTTAAAATATTCAAAAAAATAGAATAAATTTTCAAAAAATATAAAATTTTGTCTCCAAGTACAATTTAATATGGAGGTCAACTTTGACTGTTCGGATCGACGTTTTAAATATTTAAATCTCAAAATATGAGTGTGAAGTGAAACACTCGCTTTACTTCATGAAGCACCGTAGCCCAACTATATATATATATTAATTCAGCATGTGGGACACGTTGTCATCAATTTTTTTGTATTTTCTCTCTCCTACTTAATTTGAACCTCCTTAATTAACTTTACGTCTTCATCGAATAAAATAATTTAGACCGATTTAATTTAAAAAAACTTATTAATAATTACCTTATGCCTCCATAACTTTAAACCTGCATCAAACGTACCTATATTCTTCAAATGAAGTGGAATCGTTCAACTGTTCTAGAGAAAATTAAAGATACTAAAGATGCAAAAACAGAGACATGCATGTTGTCCCTGGCTCCCCCCATGGAACCCTTCTTTGTGCGGCTCAAAGAGGCTCAAGTCACCCTTATTCCCTCCTCTTTTCCCTCTTGCAACCAATTATTCCATATCCCTGGCCCACCAAATCACCCCTTCCTCTCTATATAAGCATGCAAACTTCAATGCCACTTCATACCAACAAGCATTCAACAATTAATGGCTTCGGCACAATGGTCAGCAAAGGAGAACAAACTATTCGAGAGGGCATTGGCAGTGTATGACAAGGACACGCCAGACCGTTGGTACAAGGTGGCACGTGCCATAGGCGGCGAGAAGACGGCCGAGGAGGTCAAGCGCCATTATGAAATACTCGTTGATGATGTCAAAAAGATCGAGTCGGGCCGGGTGGCTTTCCCTAATTACAACTAGATAATTAGGTTGGTACATACATAACATATATATGTTATAGCTATTTCATTACTATTATATAGTTTAATATTAATTACTTGAAACTTGTTCTTTGCTTTTTGTTTACTACTAAGAACAATATAAAACAGTTCATATAGTAAAAAATAAAAATAAAAACTGATCATATATAATGTTTTAATTAAAATGTACTTCACATACTGGCTGTATGGTACGTAGGATATATATAGACGATAGAAAATACACACTAAATGAAGTATATATATAGTGTAGATATAGTTTTCTACATCTTAAATATTTATCTAGTTTGCAGGAATTTTTTTTTTTTTAAGAATTGCAATTTGCAAATGTACATGCATATCATTTAAGCTACCTTGTGATTTGGGCTTTCATCTATATACATGTCGGGCTATATAATTATTTAGATACAGTGGGCCAAAGCCTATCAAATTCATGCCTCTATAAAAAAATATTTGGGTTTTTTGTTTTTAAGGCATATATGGCTAAAAACCTTGCTTAATTTCAGGTCCGGACTGAAAATAAATAAAGCTATTTTTTTTTTTTTTTTTTTGCAAAATGGGCATGGTTGGATTTTATATATGACATCTATTTGTTCTATTTTTGCAAAACCTAATATTGTCAATTCCTTTTTGTAGGTTTTACGTAGTGAAGCTCTTCTGAAGCACAAGTAGCACAAGAGCCTTAGATCAATTGCTAAAATTCATATATAGTAATGGAATAGTTACATGTAGTTGCTAAATGGTGAAGGTTTATTTGTCTTAATTAATGTTTATATGTGTGTGATTCGTAGACGGGGACCAGCTGTTAGTTTGCAGAATACTTATTTTCTTATTTAGTGTGCTTTACAATCAGGTTTGTAAAATGATTATGCTATGATATTAATCGAATTGATAGTTGCGCTAGCTATGTTATTGTACTGTGTACATGTATTGGCGCATTGGCAACTTTATTTTATTCGTCTTTCTTTCTTTTTCTGACAACTAGTAATAAGGTTATTTATAAACATCTTTTTCAAACCCAAAAAAAAAAATCATTGATTTTTTTGCAGATTTTCATAAAACCTTGTTGCAGATTTTCTTAAAGCTTGGAGTTCTATTTGAGTTGTGAGTTTTGCAATATGTTATTTACTATAATAACGTGAGGTTTCGTCAAAAGTTCCATTATTTTTAATTTTAGTTTAATATGAAATTTCTTTTTTAGTTATATTATGTTGAAATTAAGATATACGATGTACAGGATTGGCAATCCCTGCCTAAAGTGATTTTTTTATAAGCTCAAAAAAAAAAACTAGATATGTTACTAACAAATCCTTTCGAATGAATTGGAAGTGTTAGCACCTGAGATGACTTTTGAGATTATTTGAAACCAGTCCTTTAATTACGGAGCCTATTCGAAATTTACGGAGCAATATCAATAAAAAAAAAGTTGCTTTAAGTTTCGTGTTAAAAAAAAAGCTGAATTCTTTTCTGAAACGTCATCTGAATTTATGCGCTATTTAACAATAATTAACAATCTTCTTTATTATTTCACTAAAATTACAAAAATAGTTTATTTTGATGTCAAAACCCAATAAATAATATTTTGTTATGTGTGAATGCAAAAATTATTTTTTTGTGAACTTGTCAGCACTATTATTTTAGATTCATAAAAAAAAATCTTATCCGCACTATAATTTTTCCAGTCGAAGTCAACTACTTATAAAAATCTTTCAAAGGACGGGGATGGATTCAGAATTTGTCCATTTGGCCGGGATAAATAATTAGTGATTCAAAGTTCGTTCTTGACAGTAATGCCGTGAGATTTTCAGAAAATTTAATCAAGTAATATTCAAAAAATCAATTTGCAAATGTTTCGTTTCTTCATTTAATACTTGCTACTCACCAATCATTTAATACTTGATCCCTCTATTTTCAAAATGCCTATATCTTTTTAAGGTCAGTGACAACAAGATGCCTATATTAAAAGTAGGAAGGATTCTTTGACAACTAATGTCAAAATTCGTCGAAATTTAAAACTGTTGTAAATCAAATTTAATATGATTTATGTGGATGTTCAATTCATTGCCTCACTTCTTCCACTACTCCACTACTATGGACATTCATTTTCTTCTTTATTATTGTAGCATCTCTTTCTAGCCTATAAATAGAGGCTTTGTAAAAGCAAGAATGGACATACAATTAGAAAAGAATAAAATTCTGCTATTGCTCTCTCTATCTCTCTTGTCATTTACTTATTTTTGTTGCAACTTCATTTTAATTTTACAACACGTTATCAGCACGAATTGCTCGGAAGAAGTTGCAAAGTTATTCTGTAAGTAATTTATATGATTGATTATTATATCTTTCATTAATCTAAATTTCATTTGAATTTTTTTTATTATGTTTGTTTTAGTTTATAAGAATCATTCCTTGAAGTGAATGATGGAATAATAACCTGAAGTTATTATCAAAACAATTGTTTATCAAGAACCTGAAGTTCGTATTACTCGAATATAATAATAAGATAATAACATGAAGTTATTATGATAATTGTTTAGAACCTGAAGTTCTATTTGAAATTTTAATATAAAATTAATATAATAACCAGCAGTTATTATAGGCCACTGGATGAATAATAACTTGAAGTTATTCTCAATTAAAACCTGAAGTTTTATTAGAAATTTTCATATAAAATCAATATAATAACTAGAAGTTATTATAGGTCATTGGATGAAAATATAACCCGAAGTTATTTCAAATTAAATTTTACATAGCGCAGTCAAGCAATTTAATAACCAGAAGTTATTAAATAAGTATTTTATTATAACCTGAAGTTATATAATATTAACCTGAAGTTATTAATACATTTAAATTTATTTATTTATTTATTTATGCAATTTACAAATTCTTTTATTTATATTTATTCATCTCTCTTTTCACAACCTTAAGTTATGATATTAATAACCTGAAGTTATGGCATTAATAACCTGAAGTTATGATATTAATAATTTGAAATTATTAATACGTATCTATTTTGTAGTACATATGACAAATCTCACAAAGTTTGAATTTATCTCCTTTTTCATTTATCATAACTCGAAGTTATGGTATTAGTAACCTGAAGTTGTATTTTGTTATAAGTACGTATTAATGAAAAATGAGAAAGAAAAACATTCTGAAGATGTTTGTTACAGATGTGGGATGACAAATCATTGATTGCGTACCTGTCGTACGCCCAAGCATTTTGTAGGGCTTTATCAAGCCTCAATTAAGAAAAAAAAAAAGAGAAAATGTGGAAACTAAAATGACCCCGAATATGAATGCCATATAGATACACATTTTGATGTATCAGATTTCTTCCATAATGTGGATAAAGAAATAGACACTTTACTAAGGGAGAAAATATAATGTAGAAGTTTATGTTTATAAAAGTTTAGTTTACATTTTAATTTTTATATTGTATGCAAATAAAATTAGTGAATAAAGGTAGTTTATTTTTATTTTAATTTATTCTTGCATTCTTTTATTTTAAAGGAAAATGACTGACGCAATGGTAAGTAAAGAAGATCCATGTTTAGTAGACAGCGGAACAACAAATACCATATTGAAAAGTAAGAAATATTTTTCACAATTGCATCTTGGTGAGACTAATATCCACACTATATCTGGCACAACTAATTTAATTGAAGGCTCCGGAAGAGCTTGTATTTTGTTACCTGAAGGAACAAAATTAATAATAGATGATGCATTATATTCAAGTAGATCCAGAAGAAATCTACTAAGTTTTAAAGATATTCGAAAGAATGGTTATCATATTGAAACTATGAATGAGAGAAATTGTGAATATCTTCATATCACATCTATTAAAAATGGCCAGAAAATTATAATGGAAAAGATGCAAGCATTGTCTTCTGGACTATATGGTACTTATATAAGTACAATAGAATCAAATATGGTTACTAACCAGAAGTTAGTTGATCCAAAGTTATTTACTTTGTGGCATGACAGATTGGGTCATCCAGGAAATATAATGATGAGGAGAATAATTGAAAGTGCAAATGGGCATCCCCTAAAGGACCTGAAGATCCTATTATCAAAAGAATTGACATGCGAAGCATGCTCTCTTGGAAAACTAATTACTAGGCCATCTCCAAATAAAATTGGACCTGAAGCTCCTTCATTTTTAGAAAGAATTCAAGGAGATATATGTGGGCCTATTACACCTCCATGTGGACCATTTAGATATTTTATGGTGTTAATTGATGCATCAACACGCTGGTCACATGTGAGTTTGTTAGCAACAAGAAATGTTGCGTTTGCTAGACTATTAGCACAAATTATCCAATTGAGAGCTCATTTTTCGGATTATCAAATTAAAAGAATCCGGCTTGATAATGCAGGAGAGTTTACTTCTCAAACTTTTAATGATTATTGCATGTCTATTGGAATTACGGTAGAACATCCAGTGGCCCATGTTCATACACAAAACGGTCTAGCAGAATCGTTGATTAAAAGGTTGCAATTAATTGCTAGACCTTTACTTATGAAATCTAGTTTACCGTCTGCTGCATGGGGACATGCCATATTACATGCTGCTGCACTAATTAGGTTAAGGCCAACTGCAGATCATAGGTATTCCCCGTTACAATTGGTCTCCGGAAGAGAACCAAATTTGTCCCATCTAAAGGTATTTGGTTGTGTAATATATGTTCCAATTTCTCCTCCACAACGCACAAAAATGGGACCTCAAAGAAGGTTGGGAATTTATATTGGTTTTAACTCTCCTTCTATTATTAAATATTTAGAACCATTAACAGGAGATGTTTTTACAGCAAGATTTGCTGATTGTCATTTTAATGAATCAATATTACCAAACTTAGGGAAGAAATACCAAAGCTGGATAAACAAGTAACTTGGAATTCATCGTTATCTTATCTTAACCCCTGAAGTGGTCAATGTGAACTCGAAGTTCAAAAGATTATAAATTTGCAAAGAATTGCAAATGAATTGCCTGATGCATTTACAGATACAAATAGAGTTACTAAATCGCATATTCCAGCTATAAACGCACCTGCTCGAATTGACATTACAAATATCTAACGAATCTAATGTGCGTAGGAAACGTGGAAGACCACTTGGTTCTAAGGATGTAAATCCACGTAAAAGGAAATAGCAGAATAAAGCAGTTGGTCCAACCCAGAAGAGATTGATGGTAAAACTCCTGAAGAAGTCAATAAAATCCTAGAAGAGGTTGATAGTAGAACTCCTGAAGAAGTTGATAAAATTCCAGAAGAGATTAATGGTAAAACTTCTGAAGAAGTTGATAAACTCTAGAAGAGGTTGATGAAGTTCCAGAAGAAAACTCAGGTACCTAATGATTATGAGATCTCAATAAACTATGTACAGAATGGTACAATATGGAACCGAAATGAAACATGTGCTGATGAAATTTTTGCATATGCTATAGCAATTGATGTGCTAAATGAGGAAGATTATGTGCCAAAAACTCCTGAAGAGTGTATGCACAGAAATGATTGGCCAAAATGGAAAGATGCCCTGAAGGCTGAATTAGATTCGCTTGAAAAGCGCAATGTTTTTGGACCTGTAGTCTTAACCCCTAAAGATGTTAACCCTGTAGGTTACAAATGGGTATTTGCAATAAAAAGGAATGAGAAAAATGAGATTGTGAGATATAAAGCAAGGCTAGTGGCACAAGGCTTTACACAAATACCTGGAGTCGATTATGAAGAGACGTATTCACCTGTAGTGGATGCGATAACTCTCAGGTTTCTAATAAGTCTCACAGTTACAGAAAATCTAAAAATGCGACTTATGGATGTCGTAACAGCATATTTATATGGTTCACTTGATAGTGACATATACATGAAAATCCCCGAAGGATTGAAAATGCCTGAAGCATATAAATCAATACCTAGAGAAATGTACTCTATAAAATTAAGAAGATCTTTATACGGACTAAAACAATCAGGCCGAATGTGGTACAATCGACTGAGTGAGTACCTTCTAAAAGAAGGATATAAAAATAATATAATCAGTCCGTGTGTTTTCATTAAAAGATCAAATCTAGGTTTTACAATCATTGCAGTGTATGTTGATGATTTGAACATTATTGGATCTCCTGAAGAGATTGAGAATACTGCAAAATTATTGAGAAATGAGTTTGAAATGAAAGACCTTGGTGTAACTAAATTTTGTCTCAGCCTGCAGATTGAGCATCTAAATAATGGAATATTTGTCCATCAATCAAATTATATTGAAAAAGTACTAAAGAGATTCAATATGGATAAAGCTCATCCTTTGAGCACACCAATGGTCGTACGATCGCTAAATGCAGAAAATGATCCTTTTTGCTCGCAAGAAAATAATGAAAAAGTGGTTGGTCCTGAAGTACCATACTTAAGTGCAATCGGGGCATTATTATATCTTGCAAATAATACAAGACCCGATATCGCATTTGCAGTAAATGTGTTAGCAAGATATAGTTCCAAACCAACCAGAAGACATTGGAAGGGAATTAAACACATATTTCGATATCTCTGCGGAACTAGAGATATGGGGTTATATTATCAAAAGATACAAAATCTAAATTAATTAGGATATGCAGATGCGGGATATTTGTCGGATCCACATAAAGCACTGATCCCAAACGGGATATGTATTCACTTATTGTGGAGCTACAATTTCATGGCGATCAACAAAACAAACTCTTACGGCAACATCATCAAATTATGCCGAGCTAATCGCCTTATACGAGACAGGTCGAGAATGCGTTTGGTTACGGTCAATGATTCAAAATATTTAAGAAGAATGCGGGCTTGAAAACATCAAGGAAAACCCTACTCCGCTGCATGAATATAATGCAGCATGCATTGCACAAATCAAAGAAGGATATATCAAAGGAGATCGGACTAAACATATTGCGCCAAAACTCTTTTCAACACATGACCTACAAAAGGAAGACGTAATCAATGTTTGCCAAGTCCGATCAATCGATAATTTGGCAGACCTATTCACAAAATCTTTGTCGACGAAGATTTTTGAACAACTCAGAAAGAAGATAGGTCTACACCGATTGAAGAATATTCAATGATATCTAAATGAGGGGAAGCGTTATACGCACTGTACTCTTTTTCCCTTAATCAAGTTTTTATCCCAATGGGTTTTTCTTGATAAGGTTTTTAATGAGGCAGTACACGGTCCGGAAGTATCGTGTTAATATTGATCATGAAGTATCATATTAATAGTATAATGAAAGATGAACATCCAAGGGGAAGTGTTGTAAATCAAATTTAATATGATTTATGTGGATGTTCAATTCATTGCCTCACTTCTTTCACTACTCCACTACTCCACTACTCCACTATTATGGACATTCATTTTCTTCTTTATTATTGTAACATCTCTTTCTAGCCTATAAATAGAGGCTTTGTAAAAGCAAGAATGGATACAATTAGAAGAGAATAAAATTCTGCTATTGCTCTCTCTATCTCTTTTGTCATTTACTTATTTTTGTTGCAACTTCATTTTAATTTTATAACAAAAACAAATTTATAGATTTAATCCTTATTATTTAAGTCGATTATATAGTAAATTTAGTGCACTTCAATATCATTTATATATATTTACTGTATATTATACATGAAAAAAATGATTATGTGACTCGATTACATAATGAAAATAATTAGTCCATCTAAAGGTTCAGGTTTGAATACAACAAGTAATAATCAGTCTAATGATCATAATTAGACTGTTATCTATTAAGTAATAGGTGTCTTCAATGGCATCCCCACTCTAGATCCTCTGAGGTAATGTGCCGTTGAGTTTCAGTCTGAACCGTCTGATTAAAATCCGAACCAATCTAACCCTTGTCTGTAATGCACATGGTTCTTTAAGATTTGTGCTAGTGTATAACGAATCTACCTGATTCAAAAAAAAAAAAAAGATTTTCCTAGAGAAATCCACTCTGTACACAAGATTAATTGCCGACAGTGCATCCTATATATTCAAATTTCTTCATAATATTCTACATAATTAAGTTCAAATTAAACTTTGATTAAATAAAAATTTCGGTCAAAAGTCAGGAACACTGTCTAGTTTGATGTTCAAACTGATAATAAACGTGTTAATTGGTTTTATATCTTAAGATACAACAAAATTGGAAAGATGCAATCAAGTATGATTTAATTGTTATTCTTTTTATTAGTATAGAGTAAACTTTTAATTAAGTATGAGGACTCTACTTTCCGAGCTCCGATGATACCGCGCTCTTGGCTCCTCTCCGCTCGGCTCCTTCGCCTCTCTCTCATTCTCCTCTCCGCTCAAAGAGGTAGAGACGAGACAGAGGGAAGGGTATTGTTGTGTCAGATGTGAAAACTCGAAGTGAGTGGCGATGGCCAAGTAGATCTAGGGTTTGAGATTTTTTTTGTCCTCATTTGAAGTCGTTGGCAGGAGAGAGTAAATGTCTAATTCATAGAATTTTGTCAACCATTAGTAATTATCAAATGGACCTATTTTATTTTTTATTTGGTTTTTTAATATTAAATTTGCTTTTTGCGGCTTTTAAAGCTTGAGGTCATATTTAATTGTGAAGTAAGAGGTGGAGTAAACTATTTACTCCACACTTGAGTTGTCAGATGAGGAGAAAAATAGAAGTAATATGGAATAAATCTGAGTTATTATGAAGTAAGTTACTCCTCTTTTCAGGCGGATGAACTTGCTCCACATTTACTTCACTTGTAGAGCCACGGTTATGGACAAATTAAAAATTATTTTTCAACTTCTTACTCCTCTAAAAAAATTAATTTAAATCATAACTTAAGCTACCAAACATCACTTAATGTCTATTTTGTTATTTGTACGTATTTCTGATCAACTGTACCCGGAAGTTTTGAACATCTTAATAATTCAGTAATTTATAATCTTAATATTTGTTCTAGGAACCAATTATTCTTTCTCTTATTCAATCAGGTTTTGGTTTCATAACCACATGCCAGCTAGAGTATGTGTGTTACCATTTCATCTTTGATCACCATATTTCTAAGTTGAAGCAGGGTTGTGTTTCTTTTAATGTCGTTTTCTTCATTCTTGCTAAATTTTTGCTTTCACCCCTCTATTTTTCTCTTTTGTGCGGAGTTGCTGAATTTCTCTCCGAGCTTGCCGGACTAAGTATTCTCAGAGCATCTACATTCTGGTATTATGAGAGTTTCTAATCTGATGTGACAGTTTTTAATTCAGTTTCAGAGATGTAGGAGAGTTTCTTGTTTAGAAACTATACATGAAAGTTTCTTATTAAGAAACTATTTATAAACTCATTGTTGACCAAATAATTGACTCAAATTATTTCTCATTTTTAATTTATTGCTGATGTGGTTTAATAGAAACTCAAAATTAATTTCAAGGATGTGAGAATTAGAAATTTTGAAGATCTTAATTTCTAAAAAGTAGTTAACAGTTATTTAGAAACTTATTTGAATTGCTGGGATGTAGATGGTTTTACAAATACTCGTATTGGTTATCCTCTTAATGTAACCGTCACTATGTTTTGTAAAGGTTTTATAGCGATGACCGTAGCGATAAATTTAAAGAGTCTGTATCCTCTACGGTACAGAGTCCAATGAGCTGGATTAACTTCTAACTGAGCGATTGGAATTCGATATCTATTTAGACAATAGGGGTCTATTTTTGAGATTTGTGCTACGATTAAATAACGGTTTGAATTTAGTAATTGAATGTGCAGCACCGGAGGTGATCCGAATTTAGATTTGAAGGGGCCTTAACTCTAAAACCTATCGGGCTAATTTCAAATCATAAATCCAAACCTTTGAAACTGGTCTATTTCACAAGTGATGTGTTTACATGCCAAATTTTTTACTTTACTATAAAATCAAACGGTAAAAAAAAGATTAATGAGTTAATTTTAATACGTTTATTTTTCATCAATTTCTTACCGCTTGTCTTTATTCTAAAGTAATTCGAAAAATATAAATTTAACATGTAAACGAATCACTCGTGAAGTAAATCTATATTAATGGTTTTAATTTGTCATAGAAATTAATTTGATAGATTTGAAATTAAACTCAAAGTACCCTGTATCTACTCTTTTATTTAATTATAGCAGCAAATATTTACAACAAATAAGCAAAGTACTCAATAATTAGATCCCAATCAATCAGACTTTTAATCAGGAGTCTGGCTACTATAATATCAATGTCATTTCAGCCTATATAACACCAACTCCAAAACCTATCAAATCGACTTCAAACAGTGAATCCAAACCGTTCAAAATGATCTACTTCATTAGTTGTGCGTTTACATGTAAAGTTTATAATTTTTCGAATTTATTTAGTATCAAGTCAAGCGGTCAAATGTGTGAGTTTTTAAGTTAATTTTAATACATTCATTTTTCAACATTTTTTACCGCTTGATTTGATACTAAAATAACTCGAAAATATAAAAAAATTGCATGTAAACGCATCACTCATAAAGTAAATCGGTTTGAACGGTTTAGATTTGTCGTTTAAAGTCTATTCAATCAATTTTAGAGTTAGTATCATATGACACCAATGTCATATTAGCCGAACTCTTTAATCAGATGTAGTACTTGTAGTTATACTAACATATTTCGAGGGGGCGGGACTTGAGAATCTTTTTTTCTTTTATTTTATAATAAATTTGAAGTGCACTGATATTTCTCATTTTCTCATCCATTTTTTTCGTATCATTAAATGCTTATAATTTATTTTGTGTGAAAAAAAAAAAAAAAAAACTGGTAGCTGACCCGCCATGAAAACTGCTTAATGCGTTACAATGCACCAGTTTGCGACCGAGAAACCTTTTCAACCAGTGTTGTAAAATACGGTCTTAACGGCCGATTAAATGACTGTTTAATTGTTAACGACGGTTAAACCGTTACGAATACACTTAATGGATGCCTGTTTGCAGATGAAAATGATTAAATCGGCCGTTAAGACACCTTAACGGATTAACGGTCATTTAATCGTTTACGGATGAAAACGATTATCGCTTGACGGTACCCCATCCGTCCGACGACCGCATACAGTTATTTACAACACTGTTTTCAACTAGGTCTGATATTTTTCTATTTAAAATTGCTAAGTTTTTATTTCTTTCTAAAGTAGCCTATAAGAAATATGAAGCCAGGCAAGAAATAAAGGAAATTAATTAAGAAAAAGACTACACGCTTTACCGTGTGTAGATCTTTTGACTTTTGGCTAATTAATTTCCTTAATTTGCTAATTTTGCCTAACACGGAAAAGGTGCAGAACTGCATATCTTTTACTTGGAAATATAACACCACCTTTTTCTTGGAAATCAATCTTCGTTGTCCTTTCAAAAAAGGAACGTGCTTTTAATATTTTCCAAATAAATTAGTTAAGAATAGAGTAGAACTTGTGTGTTCTTAAGCTCACTGAGTCTCTTTGTGAGCTTAATTCAAAAACTTATCAGATTAGTTTCAAGCGACGCATCCAAACTGTTGAAACTGATTTACTTCACGAGTGATGAGTTTACATGTCAAATTTATAAATTTTCAAACTAATTTAGTATAAAGTCAAGCAGTAAAAAAATAGTGAAAAATGAACACATTAAAATTAACTTATAAACCATCTTTTTTTTTACCGCTTGACTTTATACTAAATTAGTTCGCAAATTTATAAATTTGACATGTACGCATCACTCGTGAAGATCGGTTTCAACGGTTTGAATACATCGTTTGAAGCCAATTCAATAGATTTTTGAATTAAGCTCACAAAGGGACTGGTGAGCTTAAGAACGAGACCGAATCTCCTGCCCCCTGGGGGCAGGAAATTCCTGCCTTTACAGTCACAGCCGGTGGGTCCGAGGTGACTCTAGGAGCAGAAATTTAAATGTTAAAAGTGATCTCGGCTCCACCCGGCAGTGACTCTAGAGGCAGGAATTTCCTGCCCCCCCGGGGGCAGGTGATCTCGTTCCCTTAAGAACACCCATAGATCTACTCTTAAGAATAAACAATTATAATAATGGACAGACTGTTAATGCGAGTATTAGAAGGGTTCAGATCCAGTCACCCAGCGCGGTACAGTGTAGAATGAAATCTGAATCGTCCGTTTAAAATCTGGCATGAATCTCAGAGTAGACCGTACGATACGATTCAAATAGTGTAGGGTACAGCAGGGATCACCCATCTCAAAAACCGACTCTAGTAAAACCCTAAACCTATACCTCCCGAGAGAACAACTGAGAAAAACTAATGGCGCTGTTTTCTTCTCCCATGGTTCCACGGACCACGGTTTCTGCCTCTTCGTTTCATCTCCGCGGTATGAATCTCTCACTTTCTCCCTCCTTCTCTCCTCTCTCTATCTCCCTCTCATAATGTTGAAATTTCTAATTGCTCACAAGATTACTCTAGTATTGGTAAAGTCACCCCTTAGGTACAGTTCAATGGTAGTGGTTCCTTCAATTTCTAATTCTTGGTCGATCTCTAGCAGTATATAACTTATTTCTCTTATCCAATTCTTGTCCGTCAAGGGTCCCTTTTGGTTGCGCGCTCTCTCTCTCTCTCTCAATGTCTCCTTTTTTTCCGCAGCCTTTTCATTTCAATTGGATTGGATCAGATACTCGTTTACAATTAGGAGTTTCTCTGTTTGAGGTTTTTTCCTTTAAATTTTTTTGATCGTTAAGTTTTCAATACAATTTTGAGACTGTAGTTTGGACACGGACACATGGTTGATACTATTCTCTGTTTGCAGTTGTCAAATTACCTCCTTTTTTCATGTAATACTAGCAAAATTGAATTTTGTGGTCAAATCAATACAATGAAAATTTATGTCAAATTTATCCTCTTTTTACTGATTGATGTGGTTAAAATTTTAAGTTAATACTCATAAACCTCACCAAAGACCTTGATTGTGAGGCTAATTTGATGATTTGGAGCTAGCATAAACAAGTAAAGATGATTTGTCATCATTGAAGTCAAAAGATTTGATGATAGAGCAGCAAATTAGAGATTTCACAGTGGTTTAATGGCAATCACATTCTCTCTGTGTTAAATGTTACAATATAGTAAATCCACATTAAAGTGCCAGAAGCCTACTTGATTTTTTTACTAAAGAGCTAAGCTTGAAATGGCAATTAATGATTTTTTTATAAAATTGAATGAGATCATTATTTCAGAAAGTTCCTTTGCCAGTAGCAATTATGTTAACTGTCATAAACCTTCCTCTTTATGAAGGTTCAGATCGAATACATCAAGAGAGAGTGGGCTGTCTGAAGAAGCCTCATATCCTTCAGGTTGAGATCGAATACATAATGCATCATTATTCAGATTCAGATCTTTTATTTTTTTTTTCATTTTTTAAATAATTGTTGATTTATTTGTATGAAATCAGGCTGGAGCAACGTCAAGACTGTTTTCTGGAAGAATATACACGGGCCAAAGCTCACCTAGAATTGGTATTTTTTATCAAATGCTAATTCTGTTGTATTTTTCATTTTATTGAATGAAATATAAAATTGTAGAGTGATGACCATAAATGGTTATTATTTTGCCCCAAGTCTTTAGATATGTTAGCTTTCGACTAGAGTTTAGAAATGTTAATCTGGTCAATAGTTGCTCCACAATAACTAATTGATACCAGTACCTGCCAAACAATGTATGGTTTCATTTTGTGAAATCGGTGGAGTAGTCCACTATTATAAAAAAAAAACAATAACTCATTAATATCAAACAACTGATAGAAAGATTTTAGGCTCAATGGATATATTGTAACATGTGTTGAGAATCTTTGTATTTGCTTTGTGCAGCTGTACCGAAAGCAGTAGCTAGTGAGAAAGAGACAGTGAATAAGGTTGTGTTAGCATATAGCGGTGGCCTAGACACTTCAGTTATAGTCAGATGGATTAAGTATACAATTATTGTTTTAAATACAATTAATTAAGGATCAACAAATTTTGCTGAATATAAGTTTGAATAGTTTCTCTTCTTCAAAAAAAAAATTTGAATAGTTTCTTATGGAAATGAAACCCTCACGAATTGGGCAGGAGTAGTACTAGGATGGGTGACCTCTTGGGAAGTGTTGATGATTTCGGTTGGGTTTCATTTCTAGCCTACCCCAACTTGTTTGGGAATAAAGGCTTTGAAGAAGAAGAAGAAGTTTCTTACAATCAGTACCATTTGTGTGAAAATTCCTTGTACACTGCTGTTTGTTGACAGACATCATATTATAACATGTTTTGTCTTTATCTTGCCTAATTTTTAGGGAAAATTATGGATGTGAGGTTGTGTGCTTCACTGCTGATGTGGGACAAGTAAGTTATCCATTATCTATAAGTTTTACAGATCGATTTTAAATTTTACACATATCTGAGAATTTTTTATTTGATCATATATTCATTTTGAAAAATTAAATTGGATATCGGTTAAAAATGTTTGGGCGAGCTTTCAATTATGCCCTCTTCTTTTGCTCTCAATGAATTTGGCTCTTTCACAGCACTCCAATTGTGAGATTTTTAAGTTTGCCCTTAGTATATCAACTTAATATGTATCTCTGTTAATTATTTGTTGTCACCATGCTCCTTTTTTTGGGAAAGGCGAATTTTATTGTGATGTTTTAAGTAAATATGTACTTGTTTTCAGTTCCCTTGCAGATAAGCATCAAGAAATTAAACTTGATAAACCGATCCATGTACTTCCTGTATTGTAAATTATTTTTCAGTTGGTTGTTGCGGTGGTGCTATGTAGGGAGATATGGAGCTGGAAGGATTGGAGAAGAAGGCAAAAGCAAGTGGTGCAAGCCAACTGGTAGTGAAGGATTTGAAGGAAGAATTTGTGAAGGATTTCATTTTCCCGTGCCTTCGTGCCGGTGCCATTTATGAAAGAAAGTATTTGCTTGGTACTTCCATGGCTCGTCCTGTCATTGCCAAGGTTCCTTTTTTTTGTCTGTTATAACCTTTCATATTTCCAACTGGTATTCATGGTGTGGGTCTGTGTGCGGAAATGTGGAGAAAATCCTTCAAAAGTCAGAACTCAACAGTGGGGATCAAAATCACATTGGTCAGGAGAGAAGCCAACTCTCCTACTTCATTTTTGTTGACTATTGTACAATATTTTATTTTATTTAAACTTTTTCTTGTACTTGAGTGGGTTGGGTTGACCTCCGACCTGTTGAGTCAAACAAGGGTCTGACTCATTGTAGAATATTAATAAAATAGCGTGGACCTGACTCCGATATCCCTTCCCTTGTCCCATTTTTTCTTGAATTGGTTGATGGGTAATGGCTAATTGGATTGGAAATAGCTTTGATAATTAATTTGGGCAAATTTGATGCTTAGGGCTGTGAAATTGAGTTAAATGGTTGTGATGATGTAATATTAGTTGATCACGTAGTTTACAAGGTGTTTATTTATATGCTGTTGTTCTTTTGATAGGTTATTTCCTTTTTGTTTTTTCAACTTTTTCTTGGGCATTTTCGTGTTTGATTTTTCTAGTGTTGTATGTCCTGGAATTTTTTAGAAATTTTGTATCTTATAACTTGATACTTTCTATTTCAATGATACTGGTCACACATGGCTAAAAGAGGTTTAAATTAGCAGATTAAGTAATAACTTTTTTTATTTCTTATAATAGGCGATGGTTGATGTAGCAAGAGAAGTTGGTGCTGATGCGGTGGCTCATGGGTGCACTGGCAAAGGCAATGATCAGGTCTTGTTAGGTTCTTATACAATGGGTTCATTCATTATACCTCACCTGATTCTTTTTACTAACATTTTCCTCCTGTTAAATTTATTCGTTGTTATTACTATTTTTTGTAGGTGCGGTTTGAGCTCACTTTCTTTGCATTGAACCCCAACCTGAAGGTGGTGGCACCATGGCGTGAGTGGGATATTACTGGCCGGGAGGATGCTATTGAGTATGCAAAGAAGTATGATATTCCTGTACCGGTCACAAAGAAATCCATTTATAGCCGTGACCGCAACCTCTGGCATCTTAGCCATGAGGTTACCATCCCTCTCTTTTTTATTTTCCCATTCTGTTTTTATTTTACACATTATTATTTATTAATGTTATTTATATCAGTGCATGAAGTATCAGCATACTGTATGTCAGCTAAAACATGATAAGCATCATTTCTGTTTAAATGTCTTGACTCAAACTGGACCTCCTCTTATTTTTGTAGAAATCAGGGGTGACACTTTGAAACATTTGGAGTGTAGTTCTCTTAATTCTCATTTTGCAGGGTTATGTGTGAAATTGTCCATTTATCTATTATATTTCAAGACTGTTTGTGGTTTAATTCTCTCTTGCATTCTTTATGTATAGGGGGATATATTGGAGGACCCAGCAAATGAGCCAGAGGAGGGAATGTACATGATGAGTGTCAACCCAGTCGATGCCCCTGCTCAACCTGAGTATGGACATTTTTTCTTTCCTTTTTCTAAACTAAAACTACATATACAAAAAAAGGTTGGACATATATTTGTATTTTAAGCATTCCCAGTGCAATACAACTGCATAAATCTGCCTTTTGATATACTTGTTTCTATTCATGTCACTTTTCTGTTTCCTTTTTCCTCAAATTCCAAACATTAGGCAATTTATTGCCTCCCCCTTTATTGAGCTAATTCTATAAATTGAATTTGTAGGTACGTGGATATTGGTATTGTCCAAGGTGTCCCAGTTTCTATAAATGGCAAGGAGCTTTCCCCTGCCACCCTCCTTACTGAACTAAACACAATTGGTGGCAAGCATGGTATTGGCCGCATTGACATGGTTGAAAACCGGCTGGTTGGTATGAAGTCTCGCGGAGTCTATGAGACACCTGGCGGTACCATTATGTGGCATGCTGTGCGTGAACTTGAATCGCTAACTCTTGACCGCGATTCCATGCAAACAAAAGACATGCTTGCGTTGAAGTATGCTGACTTGGTTTATGCGGGTCGATGGTTTGATCCGCAACGCAAGGCAATTGATGCTTTTATGAAGGATATCCTTGAGAAAACCACCGGGTTGGTACGGATCAAGTTGTACAAGGGCTCAGTCACGGTTACCTCGCGTACCAGTCCCAATAGCATGTACAGGGCGGACATTTCATCGTTCGAGAATGGTCAGATTTACAATCAAGCAGATGCTGAAGGATTCATTAGGCTGTATGGCTTGCCAACTCGGGTTCGTGCCATGCAAGAGAAGGAATCTGAATCTGAGGAGCACAATTAATATAATTTTTGGGCAGATTTTGGAATTTACTATTGATGATGCTATTGTTAGTTTTATTGATAGTTGTGTGGGACCCGGCTACTAATGTGTGTTGTCAAAGCGACTTCCGGAATTAAGCTTATGTTGAACTGTTGAGCTCATTAATCCTAAAATAAGGAAAAACTCATTCGAAAAATAAATAAATAAATAAGCTTGTGTTTAGGGGTGTCAATGTTAATTTTGCGTTCTAAAAGTTATCTTTTGTTAATTATTTTTACATGTTAAGTTTATGAATTGGATGTTATATACGCAGTGTTTTAAAATTCGGTTTATATTCGGTATTCGGAAGGCCACTGAATATACGGTATGCGGTGGAATATATGGACTTTTATTCGGATGTATATATGCGGATTTTAAAATAAAAATTCATATTAATAGTTAGTAGCATAGCCACATAAATTCAATAGCATACCAATAAATTTTTGCACAGCAAACACAAGTCTATATGTGATCATGTGATATTATATATTTGACAATATGTGATCAGCGCAGCAAATCAGAAAGAGTCACAGCCAGCTAACACAAGTCTAGTACAAACAAATTATCAAACATAAATTCTAATTAAAATAACAAATATAAATTCAAACATAAATTCTAATTAAAATAACAAATATAAATTCAAACATAAATTCTAATTAACATACAACCAAATTATCAAATTAATCAAGTACAAAACAAATTCAGCAAAGTACTAGAAAGTTCATGACAAAAATATAAAAATTCCATAACAGCAAGCCAACAGCCCACAGTACAAATAAACATTAATGAATCATAAGTTAGAACTTAAAAGTACTACATTACCCTTCTACTTAAATGAAACATAAATTACCCTTCTTAAAAGTACTAGATTAAATAAGATTCTTCATCATCGTCATCATCACGAATAACATCATCGTCATCACTACTTATGTCATCAATATCCATCTCACATGTATTTATTGCCATCGGTGCAGAGGAAGAAGTTGAACTTGAAGCTAAACCAATTTCTTCGGGCAAATCTAAGGCTGGACCCCTTGTCCAATCCCTCACATGCTCATCTTGCTCTTCTTCTCTTGCACACATTGGATCAGATTTTCTCAAGATCTTTCGATCATTTAGGCGTGCATTGAATTGAACAAAAACAATATCATTAAGACGTTGCACTTCTAGGTTGCCCCTCTTCTTTGAATGGGTCTGTACAATTTAAAATAAAATTAATTAATATCTACAAAGAACAATAAATAAGTATGACATTAAGATCTATCAGAGGAAAAAAAAACATCACCCATTCAAATGTACTCCAGTTCCTTTCGCATCCAGAAGAACTGCATGTCAAACTAAGTATTTTGATAGCTATAGTTTTTAAATAAGGAGCTTCTGAACCATGGAGAGACCACCAATGAGCTATCAATACAAAAAAAAAGAGGCCATCAGAATCTCACAATAAAAATGAACTGCTACCTAGAGATAGACATTGTATACAAATAAATGTCAAGATGGCTGCAAGCAACTAAAAGAATAACTAATAGCCAGTACAAAGATATCTAAATCTAAAAAACTAATTTTCATATGATGCATGTCTTAACACCAGGGCTGCGCAACTTTAGAGTGCCAGTATTTGCACATGTACAGATCTTTGCACATAGGAAGTGATGTATAAGAAATATGCTTCAAAGAATCCTGAACTCCACCTCAATTTCATATTAATTAAATGATAGACATAATAGTTAAGCTGCTACTTCAAAGCCATTAAAAGATGAAAGCAAACCTGGATTGAAAAATTCATCATTAGTTTCTCTGTCTCTTTGCTGCAGGTTTTCCAAACTGTCCATTTGAGTCTTGAAAGTTGCGCATTTCAACGGTCATGACAATATCTTGAATCTTCGGATCCGGATAGTACCGTACAACACAATTAGAAATAGCATCCATAATAGAAGGATCTGTTTTCATCTCTTCGAAATTCCTATAAAAATAATAGGGATTGAGGTAGTAAGCTGCCTTATGGAGCTCTTTATCAAGTCTACCCTTCATTCCATCAACAATTGCCTTTATATAAGGCTCGAACACATCTTCCTTGTATTTAAAAGCCGCCTTTACCTCCTTTATTGCATCTTTCAAACCTCCATAAACAAATCCCATAGGTTGCTTCTCCTCTCCATCAACAATTTTAAGAAGAACAACTAATGGCTTGAAAATTCTGATTGTTAATGCCACTGATTTCCAAAAATCATTGGAAACTACAAAAATCTGCCATACTTTTTCCCTTGTCAGCAAACTTCTTTCTCTTTTTCTTAGAAGGATCAATCAATACATTATATTCATCAGATAGAATCATACGTTTTAATTGTAACCTCTTTTGGAAAATACTTTCTAAGGTAAGAAAGGAAGTAGCAAACATTGTAGCTCCAGGTCGCACAATGTCTCTATTTTCAGTATGAGCACGCATCAAAGATAGCACCTGATGATGACTGTAGATAAAGTTGGCAATCTCTTTAGCTTGTCTTATCGCATCACTTATCTCCTTCTGCTTTGAGATGCTCTCCAACATCAAATCAATGGAATGTGCTGCACATGAGGTCCAATAAATTCGTTGGTATTTTGCCATAAACAATTCAGCAGCTTTCATATTTGCTGCAGCATTATCCGTCACAACTTGAAGCACATTCTCCTCCCCTACTTCTTTTACTCCACTTTCCACAAATTGTAGTATATATTCTGCCGTGTGAGATTCAGAAGATGCATCAATGGCTTTCAAAAAAACTGTTCCTTTCGCACTATTAACACAGAGGTTCATTAGACTCCTACTTCTTCGATCAGTCCATGCATCTGTCATTAAGGTGCAACCAATTTTTCTCCAAACTTCTTTATGAACCTCTAAACTGTTGGTGGTTTTTGTCACTTGTCTTTTCAATAGTGGCACACGGTACTCATAAACAGTTGGAGGTTTATACCCTGATCCAAATTGACCTACCACTTCGCAGAAACGAAGGAATGCCGGGTTAGCAAGTAGATTGAATGAAATCCCACGCTTGTAAACCCAAAAAGCTAAAAAGTCATTGACTTTTTCCCGTTGCTCCTTACCATAGGTATCCTTCATGACTTGTTGCTTCCAAGGCCCTTTGTCTTTCACCAAATTCACCGGCTTCTTAAGCCGCAACCGCTTCTTGTCCCTCTCTGTCTCCAACTCGGCCGACTCAGAGTCATCACTATTTATGTTAACATCTGCTATTAAATCTTCTTTTGCCCTTTTTCTATCTTCTCCTCTCTTTTTTATTGTCTCCAAATACTCAGCAATTTCTTTTTGCACTTCTATATTCGCTTTAGGGCATTTTCGTATATTACCTTTGATCCCCGCAAGATGGAACTTAAACCTGGTTATTCCTCCCGAACAAAATGTATTGCACAACAAACACTTGATCATACTTGGGTCCCCCTTATCCTTCAACCTCCCATACTTCCAACCTGGATCAATTGAGTTTAACGGCCTATGCAAATCTGAAGTAATAGAATCTGAGGTTGATATTGCATGAGAACTAGAACTAGACATGATCATATTAAAAAAAGAACAATGTTCATATCAGAAGCATGTAACCTTACAAGTCAGTTTGGGTAGAAAACTATACTGAGATTCTATTACTGAGTACTGACTATTGGGAAGCTTATTAAAAAGAAGCATGTATCAATTGCTTATTGGGAAGCTTATTAAAAATAATATAAGAATCTAATTCGAATCAACTTGGTACCAGGTCAGAAGCAAACAGAGGCAAAAACATTCACAAACAAGGCCGGTACAAGGCACACACGAGAAAATAGAAAGACCGGTACAGAAAATAGAAAGACACCAAATTAAGCAAGGCCGGTACAGAAAATAGAAAGGCACCAAATCAAGATACGAGAAAATAGAAAGGCCGGTACAGAAAATAGAAAGGCACCAAAATTAAGCAAGGCCGGTACAGAAAATAGAAAGGCACCAAATCAAGAGGTTTTATCTTAAATGATAACGTGTTGTTTCTTGTTCATCTGGTTTATGCTTATCAAGCATTGTTTATGTTTTTATTTATGAAGAATACCATCATTGCAAAACGTCAACAAGTTTGCTGACTTGAAAAACTGTAAGGAAGCCTTTTTTCCTTTTGCAATTTCCCAAGAAAACATGGGACTTCTACAAATTTCTCAAATAAAAAAACTCAACCCAATAAGCCTTTACAGCCATAGGCGGATGAAAAAGCGTTCAATAACAAATAGAAAGGCACCAAAATTAAGCAAGGCCGGTACAGAAAATAGAAAGGCACCAAATCAAGAGGCGATCGGAGGACAGGCGAGAGGCGATCGGTGCTGGAAGGAGCCGGCGGAGGAGAGGCGATCGGTGAGAGGAACTGGCGGAGGAGTTTTGTTTTGGAGGAGAAATTGAGAGACGGGAGATAGGGCAAGACTGCAGAAACGTATTTCATATTAACAAAAGGCTATGCGGCCGAATAGATTTTATGTGGCCGAATAATTTCAAATGATATATATATTCGGCCGAATAGATTTTATGCGGAAAAAATTATGCGATCGATTATGCGGCCGAATATTCGAAACCGAATATTAGACCGAATACAGATTTTCTATTCGGATTACAACCGAATACGAATATACGGCCGTATATTCGACTGAATAGACCGATTTTTAATACACTGTATATACGTTTGGTTCTTGAGTTTGATATTTGACTTTAGAAGTGTTTCAGAAAATGCTTTTGGTCTTGAACTATAGAACTCTAAATTATAATAAATATACAATTTTAAAATATTAACAATCTTGGTAATTAATATGAAACACTAATATATCGCAAAAGGATTGTGTTAATTAAAGTGCATTGTAGATCTACAAATGGTGATAAAAGATATCATTTGATAACAGTATGGAAGGTTTCATATATTGAATAAGACTTAACAAATGAAACATTATATGTATTGTATTTGTAACGTTGTGTCTACGAATTTTAAGATATGAGACTATATCTTTTTCACATAAGAAATATATAATGTAATTACTATTAAAAGTTGTTTATTGCAAGTGATGATAAAAATAGTAGTTCTTTGTATATGGCTTATGCGGGATAAAGTTATATGTCAATATTATCATTTCTCCTCATTTATAATGAGCGATGATATTGTTGCTCTCCCTGGTAGAGTATAATTATGAATGCATGTAGTATAGTTGAAGCATTGCCAACTATATATTTATAATTTACTCAATAGACCAGGAAACAAATATATTACAAAGGTGACACTGCTCTACTTTGTATATTATTCATAATATCATGAGGCAAAGAATGGACACAAGTGATGTTATTTATAACATTGTTATAGGATCGTGTTTTGTAAACTAGTTACGTTACATCTATATTAATTGGGTAACTGTAATGTGTAGCTAGAATACCGCTTATAGTTTATGGTAATAAAATGATTTATACCATTACCAATTTAACATAGATTCTCGAGAAAGGTCACACCAATTGAACAAGAAACAAGAAAGTTATTTTCTATTTTATATTTTATATGGTGTGTGATATTTCATATAATCTGATATAATATGAGATAAAACACATGTGATAAAATGTTGAAATAAAATGTTACATGTCGTAACAGCTTAGTGTAAATTAAATTAGATATGTGAATAATATTATTTGGTGAAATATAATGTTTATTACATATATGAGGGTTCAAATGCACCATTATTTTTGTGTTTCAATATGCTCCACATTCTTTATCTCCATTTTCAAAGTCTGAACAGTCGATCTGAACCGCTCAACATGATATTCATAATAAAATATGCTTGAATACCAAATTTTATATTTTTTAGAATTTTTTTACTATTTTTTTAGATAGGTACAAAATCACATTTTTAAGGAGATTCTGGACCATCCAATAAAGTGATATTGTACCTATCTAAAAAAATAGTAAAAAAATTATAAAAAATATCAATTTGGTCTCCAAACATATTTTATTATGAAGATCATGTTGAACGGTTCGGATCGACTGTTCGGACTTTGAAAATAGAGATAAAGGATGTGGAGCATATTGGAGCACAAAAATTATGGTGCATTTGAACCCTCATCTATTACATAACATAATATTGTGTCACATAAATATAATAATGTACATTACATTATTATTGTAAACCAAGCATTAATTAATTTAGAATTAAATATGCAATTGAGAGGCACACCATGAGGCATGATTGGCCATGGTGTGGTTGGTCACACAAAAATTACAGGATTGCATGTGACAAAAGGAGGGTAATTTGGTCTTATTCACTTCAAAGTTGCCCTAGCTTTTCTCTATATAAAGAACGCGCCACATGTGACTCTCATCCATCTTCTCTCTCCTCACTTTGTGGGGGCTACACCCAAAAGAGCAAAAGTGCTCTCCCACCTCTCTTGCATTAATTTTTTATTTATTAATTAGGTTAGCTATTTAATTAAGAAATTAATTTCGGAGGCTAACATGGGGTTACTAGCTTTACACTAGACATAGATTAGTGGATCTCTAGCAAGATCTAGAACTAATCCTTTAGTTCAAGTAGAACACTTAGAGGTAACGGTGTGAAGGTTTCCAAGAGACGTAGAGAAAATTGACTTTCTCTAACCATTAAATTGACATTTAACGTGAGGTATGAGATCTAAATCTTGATCTTGATTTAGATGTATTTGCATAAATGTAGATTAATGTAGTTAGTCTTGTATGTAAAATATTTGATTAAATGCTTGAGTAGAGTTAGCATAAACGAGACGATCCGTTTTAGACGATTAAAAAGGATAAACATTTTTGTTTTCACCCCTCTAAGCGTCATAAAATCCCTACAGTCAACGGGTATGGTAAGGGTCGGTGGAAACATTTTCATACCCGTATCCATTACAAATTGTCTTTACCCGTACCTTACCCTTACACGCTACAAATTATGTTACATGTATTATACCCTTATCAGTTATGGTTGTCAAATAACGAAACGGTAACAGGTATATCACGGGTAATACTAATAAATTATTTTTTTTATTTATAAAATAAAATATTAAAACATATACATTCATTTCACACATATATAGTACTTTATTAAAAAAAATTCTAATTATACTAAGCACAAGTAAACCAATTAAAATACTCTTTTCAATGCTTATTAATATATATAATAGATATATAATATTTTTATGATTACCCGATCGGGTAACGGGTACGAAATAGGCTTTATTATCAAACGTGATTTCTCGATTTTGATCGTGTTTCTTTTAATTAATTAATTTTTATTCCTATTAATAAAAAATTCGGCCTTACCAGAATCCCAGGGCCTCTAGCAACAAAAGAATATAGATCCAGTGCAATACATGACCAGGTAGAATGAGATCTGAGTCGTTGGTTTTAATCAGGTACATCTCAAAATGAAAATCCCATATTTTAAATGGACATCAAATTAATTTTGGTCCGGCCGTAAGTATTCTACTCGGTTCGGTAACCGAAGGATACGCATACTCGTACAGTGCATGTTTGCTCCAACTTCTGCAATATTGATATTGAAATTGATAAAATATTCTTGACTTTAATTCAAGTATCTTTATTAGACTCGCTATCTGTTTGTTTGTCACCGAATTACGATGAATGAGATTTATAGGAATGGAAATCTACTTTTTAAAAAAATGGAAACCCATGATACCAGTAGGCACGGAATTGATTATGAAAATATAATAAAACGAGTGTTCGGTTGTACCGTGAGTTTAGTCGTGAGAAATTTTAATTTATTTTACAAATATGTATTTCTATTAACTCGTATATTTAAAATAAAGAACAAAATTGTAAAAATAATAATTATACCAATAATGTGCCATAAAGAATGTGATGTTTTTTTATTCTTTTCATCTATTATATTATTTACTTATTTTTATTTATTTATTGAACGATGTTCTCCATAAAATGTTGTTAATGTTTTTGCCATTTGTATTGCCAAAAAATATTTACATTCAAACTAATATTTTCTTATGAACAAAATAATTTTGTACCTCTAAAAAAATGTAAAATATTTCAAAAAATTTAATTTTCGATTTCCATATATTTGAAGATCATATGAACAATTTAGATCGACTGTTTGAACTTTAAAAACGAAAATAAAAATGCAAAACACGATTGAGATACGAAAAAACATGAGCTACTTCAACCATTCTATGTTAATAAATTTAATGATATATATCAAATTTGGAGTTCGGATTTCCAATTTTTTTGGTATTTAATCCTCCTCTAGCAACCAATTTTCGCATATCTTTGCTTTTGTTGTTGCAGTCGGTATTATTTTTTTTTAGTATTTAACTATTGTGGGGTCCACCTTTAGTGAGGCAATAAAATAGAAACATGTTGTCCGGTTCCCACTTAGTCCCAAGGGATGAGAAATTATAACATAGCTCCTTATGTAGATGACCCCAATGGCCCATCTAAGTTAGATAATTAAATTATGGAAGAGGAGAGAGAGTTTAGACTTTAGAATGATGAAGGCAGCGAAGTGAGAAATTGGGAAAAACAAAATGAAGTTGAACTGAATAATTTATTTCCAACAATTTTGTGCTATGTGAGAAAAAGTTGGGCAACAATTTTGTGCTATGTGAGAAAAAGTTGGGAATTAATTATGGGACCAGTTGGGAATAAAAAAAGACATTCGAACACAATAGAATTATAATTCTATTGAGTCTCCTTCCACCAAATTTCTAAGAAAAAATGCTTGCCGAACAGGGCCTATAGGATTTATTATTGTCAGTACTTTTCAAATCCAAATGAGTCGGATCATGATTATCGCTGGCACTTTCTAAATCCAAATGAGTTATGATCAGATGGGTCAATCCAACTCACTAAATTTTTGGATCGGATCGGGCCAATAATTACCATACTCATATATATAACATTTGTATTTTCTTTTCTTTTTTAAAAGCTTAGCAGAAGCTACAAAATCGTGAGAGGGGCTCGAACCTCGACCTTTGAGTAATCACAGTTCTAAGAACTCCTAACCAACTATGCTACCGCTCCATCTCAAACATTTGTAAATTTTCATTCTTAAAAAATTCAAAACCTTGTAAGCTAGATAATTTTTTTAAGATATAAAAAAATATTATAAAATATCCACTTTAATTAATACGAATTTTCACATCTAAATATATATCACTTTATAAGCAGTGTGTATGAAACAACTTCTCGAATTTAGTAGGGCTGGAATAACAAATATCAACTAAAACAGCCGTATCAATTTCACTATACTGCTCCAAAATTAAAAAAATATAATTTTTTTATGTCATGATATCAAACAGAATTATATTTACGAGCAGCTGGAAACAAAAGATCGGAAAAATATTTATTAACTTTTATTTCATTGAGAAGCAAGGACAAAAATATAATTTTTATACCATCATAAAAATATATTATAAACTAAGCAAATTCAATTAAAACTGCTCCATTAAAATAAAGATAAGGAGAGTAATAAAAAGTTTTATAAGTTCTGACAAGAAGATAAAAATAATTTTGAAACGTTAATGGGAAAATATGAAAAATATAAGGAACTTTGTTAGGCGCGCGAGTTAACATTTCTCAAATACTGAAAAGCTTCCCTCCTCAGAGAACAAGAATCAAAAGAACCCATCCTAATCGAGTTCTTGAAATGGATGCGACGCCACATCACCATCGCCGCTTCCGTTCTTCCCCCACCCGACCTCGGCACGGCCGGATCGACGCCCCGCTACCTGACAGCGCTATTCCACCTCTGAAGCGGATGCGGGTTGATCCTTACTCCTCGCACCCGCCACCGCCAGATCACGCACGTAATCATAGCCGACATGGTTCACGGAGAACAGTAGATATGGCTAAGCACGGCGGCTCTACGGTGAACTTGATAACACAGCGGATTGATGCTTCGCCAACAACGATCGATGCTTCTCATCTGTTCAAGAACCCGCAACGAGCATCTCGCCCTGATCACTTCGTTGTTATTCTTCGTGGACTGCCAGGTTCGTTCTTTTTCACTCGTTTAACTTCTTTTTACAAAAGCTATATACGTGGTATTTGGGTTTCCAAATTGTTGGTTTATCAAAATTTGAAGTCTTGGTAGTATGAATGTTTGATGCATATAAAGAGTATAACTCGAGTTTACCCATGATTTCTTTTTGTAAAATTAAGCCTCAATCTAACCTATCTTTTGTCTTGAATAAGCCCCAATCTAACCTATTTTTATGCAATTGTTTAATTCCTGTTGATAGGTAGTGGGAAGAGCTACCTAGCAAAGACACTGTGTGATATTGAGGTTATGAATGGAGGCAGTGCGCCAAGAATACATTCCATGGACGACTACTTCATGATCGAAGTTGAAAAGGTTAGTTTTGTTGCTTTGTTATTTGTGTCCTGGCTTTGGACCTATGGTACTTCTAGAGAAATTGCTTCTTCTCTCTGTTTTTTTTTTTTACTTAATATTAGCACTTTGGCCTATGAAATGTTCACTAACGATTTTTTGACATCATGTCAGGAGGTTGGTGAAGGTAAAGATTCTAAATCAGGAAGCAGAAGGTCAACCATAAAGGTCGTTGAATACTGCTATGAGGCCGAAATGGAGGAGGTAGTTCAATTTTTTCCCTTCTCTTTGCTTGTAAGTTTTGGGGCTAATGTAAATTGACACTTCTGGTTTAAATTTGTCCGGATTCTGTCTATTGAACATCCTTTATACCTAGAATGGTTGCTTAAAATTTCATATTTTTAGATTCTTCTAGCCTATTTTTTATATTATATTACCCCTCATTACTGGTCTTTTGCTATTGCAAATTTGTTGGCTATGCCGTCCTTTGTTTGTAGACTTATCGATCATGTATGCTGAAGGCCTTTAGGAAGACCCTCGATGAAAGAAATTTTGCCTTTGTTATTGGTACCAGGAGCATTTTCAATCATATTTATTTTTCTGTTATAAATCCCTGACTATGCATTACGTAATGTCTCTGAAGTGAGTTACAAATTAAGCGTATAAAAGTTGGTTTTGTGAAGTTGGATGCCTTCGTTTTTGTTTCATAAAAGATAGCAATGGTTATGAATATGAGGAAGTCAAACTTATTACACTGATTGACTGATCGAGTGTGTGTTTTTGGTACCTCTTCTTCTTAGTGGATGACCGCAATCTAAGGGAGGCCGATTTTTCTCAATTCTGGGCTGTTGCCAAGGTAATAAAATTCACTCCTTCCCTTCTGACTCTTCTGAGTTCTGACAAGACAGAAACTGCTTGTTTCTTTCCAAGCTTCTTTATATTAGCTTTCCATAAATCAATTTATACTGCTACCCGTTCATGCAATCTGATAAAATGTTACCTAAAAGTTGTATCTCATTCCAATCCAGTTGCTCTGAATTTTAGTATTGTAGCATTCTGCGTTTGGTTTACTCTTCCACTTACCATAATCTTCCTTTCCTTGTCAGACTTAATTGAAATATTCAACCTAGACGTGCTAGCTTTTATACTTGTCCTAACATATGATTTTATGACTTGGGTTCAATTTATATCCTAATTTATTGGACGCACCAACATTGTGTTTGAATCTGTGGTAAAAAGGCCAGCTTTGATTAAATTTCATATCTTTTTACGCTTTTGATTTTCCTGTTGTAGGTTCTCTTGGCTGCTTATATAAGCTTTGTAATAAAATAGCAGTTCATATATCATGAACTTCAATTGAACAATTTAGATGCGGTAGTTAACAGTTGGTGTTTGTTTAGTAATTCATTTCATTTTCATGTCAACAGAGATCGGGATATGAAGTCTACTTGCTGGAAGCTCCTTACAAGGACCCAGTGGTTGGTTATTTTTTTTTTCCATGTTGCTATTATAACATCACTTTTGTACACAGCTGCAAAAGGGTAATTCTCTTTTTTGTCCCTTAATCTATATTTTGATCTGTATAGGGGTGTGCTGCTAGAAACTTGCATGGGTTCACATTGGATGACATAGAGAAGATGGCAGCTGACTGGGAACAGGTCCCATACCGGCTTAACCTCCATCTGGATAATATTCAGGTATTATTGAATGTTCTTTTTCTCTCCTCTCTCTTCTTTTCGGTTGTTTCTCATGTTTCTTTGTTACAATTTGGAGGAGGGAACTTGGTGGTATCATTATATATAAAAGTGTGGCTGCTAAGTTTATGTAATAAGACTAAGCATGGTTTGGTCTACCAGTTAAGTGATCCTTTCATTTTGTTTCATTTTCAGTCATTGCTTCCGACACAAGATGACCGTGCAGTTGGTGAGATACCAGAATCACCGGGTGATTGCTATGATACAGGTGCATATTATTATTAGTTTTTTCTAGGAATTGCTATGCAACCAAATATTCGTATTTGCAGGTTTCTACATATTGACTGTTACGCCCTCTTACCAGATCTTACTAGAATAGTGTCGTACACCAGCAGCTATCAATTACCAGTATCGTCAATCTAGGCCTCCACTGGTGCAATAAGCATCAATTAATCATTTAATCGTCTGTGTCCAATTGAGCCTGTACTTAAGTTATCCACAGTTAATCTAAATCGATATATTAAGCCTTCATTTAGCCTCACTTATGCTGTAAGCATGACATAGACAAAACATTTTAAACAGACTTAAATTTTCAAATAGGAGTGAGTATAGCTAACACAGTCGTCAATAAATGGTACATTTGCACTTACATGTGTATCCATACAGGCCCACTGACAAGTGGAGAGATGTGGGATACATATACTGAAGAAGAGCCAGTATGTGTGAGAGATCTAAGTCTAAGTAAATGGTCTAGAGACATTGAAGAGGAGACGGAGAACCTAAGTCTAAGTAAATGTGTGAGAGATCTAAGTCTAAGTAGGTGGTCTAAAGACATTGAAGAGGAGACAAAGAATCCAGAATCCTCTGAAGGAAAAGAAGAGCCAGTATTTGTGAGAGCCCCAAGTCAGAGTAAATGGTCAAGAAATGTTGCAGAGAATGTAGACAATCCAGAAGCTTCCAAAGGAAATGAATATGTTCCGTCTGGTCTTGTGCGAGGGTATTGCAAGAGTAGGAAGTCTGTTCGCTGGGGTGATCAGGTAATTACATTCTTATCCTTGATGCTTGTTATTATATTACAACCTCACTTGTGGAGCAGGTTTATTTTAGTTTTGCTCTAGTTAACCAAACTCGTCTTTTAATTTTTCAGGCTGACTTGATTGGTTTTTCTATTGGCTCAGCTTCTAGCAAGCCTACAAATTTATCTCTAGTTATTGGTCCTGGGTGTGGTTACAATTTGGTTTGTGCTCTCTTTCTCTCTCAATTTTTTTTTTTAAAATAGTTTGAGCACAGGATATAATATCTTTGCTTTGTTCTATCTGTACATGGGTAAAAAAGGGAAAATCATATATTTCTAGTACTATCTCTGGCATTTGATTGATGTTTAACACCAAATCGGTAAAAAAGGGAAAACCATATATTTCTAGTACCTTAACACCAATGGCGCTTATTGTTTTCCTGTGCATTTTGTGTGCGCACCTGCATGTCCAGATATTTCAACATGATATAACTGAATAATGCTTGGGAAATATGCAGAAGTCCAATCCCTTGAGTAAAGAAGAAAAGGGAAGCTGGAATCTCCGAGGAAATATCAATTTGGAGAAGAAGAAGAAGAAGCGGCCGAGAGAGCAGCTACAGGCTGAATGGAGATCAGTGAAGGTCATTTTTGACCAAAGACAAGCTATGCAACGAGGTTGAATGATTCAGTGGAGGAATTGAATGATGAAAAACAATAAAATGCAACATGGACATGTAATTATGGAGAAGAAGTTGATTTTAGTGTCAGCTGTGTTTTTATTTGTGTTTATGGTTGGTCGTATATATTAATCGGGAGTAGAACTAGGGTGAGCTGTGCTCACCAAAGCACACCTCCAAAAATTGCATTTACAAAGTTCAAATAGTCGATTCGACTCTTCCAACGTGTTCTTCATATTAAAATGTGCTTGGAGACCAAATTTTACATTTTTTGAAAATTTTTTACTATTTTTTCAGTGCATTTGAAAATCACAGCTTTTCATTAAATAAAAAAAAATTCAAAAAACACTGATTTTCAAATGCACTGAAAAAATAGTAAAAAATTTTCAAAAAATGTAAAATTTGGTCTCCAAGCACATTTTAATATGAAGAACACGTTGGAAGAGTCGAATTGACTATTTGAACTTTATAAATGCTGTTTTTGGAGATGTGCTCACCAAAAGACTTGGTGAGCACAGCTCACCCTAGTTCTACTCATTAATCGGCCCAATTTTACCGTGAGCTGTGCTTTGATTGTGTTTATGCTCGACTGTTACTCTCCAAAACGTGGTCTAGTATGCTCAGCTTTTCAAGATTGATAGTTTACACTAATAAAAATAATAATACTGAAAGCATACTTGATTGCATATTTCTAATTTTGTATGCATCTTAAGATATAAACCAATTAACATCTTTAATTTATTAGTTTGCACATCAAGTTTGTCAGAAATTCCGCGTCACTGACTTTACAGAAAAGAATTAAGATCTTTTGTAAAATCATGATTATAATCTTCAATAATTAATATCTTATCGCAACACAAATCAAGCATCTCAATCATTACTTTCAAATGACGCGTGTCAGTAATTAACTCAAAAACGGAATTGAATTTGAATCGTCCGTTATAAAATAGCATTCATTTTAATTAAAATTGTTCTATAAATTGACTCCAAACTCCAAATGTCTCAGTTAGACGGAGAGAGCATTGTTTTACACTTTACAGGATAACACGACGATTACGGAACCGATCGCAGTAACTTCTAATTTACGGATTTAAATCAGCTGAATTTGGTCGTATTCTGAAATTCCAAATCAAGCCGTTCAACTTTTTATGTGCATGCATTTCGAAACAGCTAATTTGTCTATGCACGTATTTCGAAACAGTTCGACGACTGAATTTGAAATTTCAGGATACTGTTCATAGATCTGGAATTTCAGCAGATTCGTATTCCTAATTTGCACCTCAATTATGGGTTACTGACATCCCTGGCCCCATCATCAGCGTTTGCGGTTCTGCGCAGTGGTTCTTGCGCCTGTACCTACCAAATCATAGTTGATCTCACTTCAAAAAAAAAAAAATCATAGTTGATCTGTGGTTGAGACAAGCCTAGTATTTATGTGCCCTTTTTCCTGATTGGTTACTTGTGGTAACTTACTGAGTATGTCAGATATCTGATGCGGGTCCTTCTGTCATTTTGAAAACACAGAGTTAGAGCAGGATCAGGCCGCTGAGCAATATAAAAACATAAATCGTTTATCTCGTGTCCAGCTCATCATTTCTGGTGGGCCCATCGTGCTCAACTCGAGCCAGATTTTATTGACACCTCTTCTTTCGTCTTCATCTAATTTTCTTTCCTTCTCTCTCTTCCCCTCTTCTGTCCTTCTAATTTTCTCCAAACCTCTCTCCACACACAAACTGATCAAACATCGAAGTCTCTGACAAAATTGCAACCAATTTCTGGTCATCGAACCACGAATTCAAGCTCCATTAAGGTACGTCTCCCTAAATTACCATTTCAAATACTTTCTCAATCAAATAACCTACCATTTCGTCTAAATAGAATGTAATCTCTGTGGCAAACCCGGTACAGTAATCGTATTATCAGTAAGGTATATTTCTCCCACTGAAGGGAACTGTTTGCTCAGAGCCTGGGGCTCTGCGACCCGCCACACAGATTGCCAAACCTGGAGTCATCATTTGGGCTGACAGTTTATTACTTGAAATCAAAAGCAGATCTAGATAAACCAAATCAGAGAGCAGAACGTTAGTGAGCAAGAATGAGCTTTAGAGAGGAGAGCGGCAGCGATGATGGCCGCTCGTCTTCTGCGGCCGACCTCAAGCGGCCGTTCCTGCACACAGGAAGCTGGTACAGGATGGGTGGGGGCGGCGTTGGTGGGGCCGGCGTAATGGGGTCACGGCAGTCAAGCCTCATGGACAAGATGATGATGATGTCATCAGCGGCAGTTATAAAAGATACGGCCATCTCGGCCTTTCTCTGCACCATGATTGTTGCATTGGGACCCATCCAGTTCGGCTTCACTGGAGGGTACTCCTCCCCAACACAGTCTGGTATCATAGCTGATCTTGGCCTCTCCATTTCAGAGGTAGTGTCTCTCACTTCACACATACTCTAGTTTTCAAATGAATGCAGTGAATGATTTTTGGTAACATACTATTTGGTAGTTCTCCATTTTCGGATCCTTATCTAATGTTGGTGCAATGGTTGGGGCAATAGCAAGTGGGCAAATCTCCGAGTATATCGGCCGAAAAGGGGTAGGCCTCATACTGTATTGTGTTTCTATAAAAAAATTTAACCATAACTTACAGAGTTCAATCCAATTTTTGCACTCTGAGTTAAATCATTTTTTTTTTTCCTGGTTGCATAGTCTTTGATGATTGCATCCATTCCTAACATTATTGGCTGGCTTGCAATATCCTTCGCTAAGGTTAGTCAATACTATTGTTTAATGTCCTTATTTATGTACCAAAGAAATATCTACAATTAACGGTAGATGGTTTTCAATTGTTAGCATAAACACCATCGTTTTATCTAATAATAATTTAACTCTTAATACCATGGATTCAGATTCTTTCAAAACAATGATGTTTTTGATATTGTTAGTTAACTTAATATTGCTTGGTGATATTGAACAGGACTCTTCCTTTTTGTACATGGGGAGGCTTTTGGAAGGATTTGGTGTAGGTGTAATCTCATACACGGTTAGAAATCTCTTTTTCTGAATTATTTGTCTTGTTGAGTATTTCATCCGGTTTGATTTATGTATTTTTGTCCTCCTATGATCTAGGTTCCTGTTTACATAGCTGAAATTGCACCCCAGAACATGAGAGGGGCTCTCGGCTCTGTCAATCAGGTACTTTTGCATTCATATTCCCATTAGTTTTTTTGAGATTGAATATTTACTTTTTGGGGCTTCTTTTAATATAACTTGCAAAAGGGTGAGTGCTACAGTTATCCTTACAACAAATTGGAAACATGGCATGTGCCCTAATAAAAGTATCATTTATGCCTCCCTTGTCCTGATTTCCTTGAAAAAGATCCCAAAAATACTCTTCATGATGTTTTTTTTTCTGCCTTAAATGAATAACAGAAGTTACTAGTTTTGGTATATTTCAAGAAACAGAAAGGAAAGTGTACGTGATTTTATCTCCATGTTTTATTGAGGTATGCTAGACTTGTTATTTTGCTGGGCCATACACATCATGTCATAATGGAACTTTTTATTTATTTTTGTTGAATGTACTAAGTCTTATTCTTTTTTTTTTTTTAGTTGTCTGTTACAATTGGCATCTTGCTTGTATATATACTGGGCATGTTTGTACCTTGGAGAGTGCTTGCTGTAATAGGTAAATCAGCCTAACAGAACTTCTATTATACTATTTAATTACACTATTTAACACCCCCCCCCCCCCCCCCCCCCCCCCCCACAAAAAAAAAAAAAGCACAATTTGCTGTCATTCTCAAGCTTTTATTAATAGATGCAATCTTCTTTCTTATTTTAGGAATACTACCATGTACTATCCTTATTCCTGGCTTATTCTTCATTCCCGAGTCTCCTAGGTGGCTGGTAAGAGCTAGTCTATGCTGCTAAAGAAACAGATGTAGAAGTTATATGGTTACTTTATAGGAATACTGGATTTTACCTGCCAACTTGGAAAATTTCAAAATGCCACATTTAGAGAAAAACAAAATTGTAGAAGGCATCTGTGGTTGATGGACTTCTGAAATGCCGTCAAATTTATCTGGATTCATTGGAAAATTATATTTTAGAATGGTGTTTTACCGTGGTGTATTTATGAAGTACGTTCTTGTCTTTATTTATCTAGGCAAAAATGGGAATGCTAGAGGATGCTGAATTGTCACTGCAAGTTCTAAGGGGATTTGAAACAGATATAACTGCTGAAATGAATGAAATCAAGGCAAGTTTTCATGATTTCCTATTTTAGTGAACTATGGGTTGAGGAATTCAAATAGATGCTGTCTATCGCAATTTCAGCTAATAATGCTACTGAATTGAACCCGGGTGTGTTACTCTATAGTGACATCAGTAAGCAGTTAATGGGACTTTAATCCTACATCAATCTTGAAAACTATAAATCAAGTTTATATTATTCTGGGATATTTCCGACCTGTTAATCACCTGTCAGCAAAATACAATCTCATTGATTTAATTTGATTTATTTATGCAGAGAGCAGTGCAATCAGGAAGCAGAAGGACCACAATTCGCTTTGCTGAGCTCAAGCTGAAGAGATACTCCGTTCCTCTTTCAGTTTAGTTGTATTCAATTTTCATAATTGATTACTCCCATATATCATTTGGCACAAATTTTAGAAGCCCATTCTTCTATTCGCTCATTAATTCTTATTTTTTTATTTTGGTAATTTCCAGTTGGGTATTGGGCTTCTTGTTCTTCAACAGCTTAGTGGAATCAATGCTGTTCTCTTTTATGCAAGCAGCATATTTAAAGCAGCTGGTATGTTTATGCTTAGATCTAAGTTTAACTTTGTATGGAAACTTTACTCAGTGCCTGTACCAGAGGGAATTCACTGATACCAAATACCTGAGTTAACCTTATCAGATTGAGGATTTTTGCTGATAAGTAAGAGTACCTGAACAGTACAGCTGGCACTGAATCTAAGTGGTAAGGTGCCACTTTGAAGTTTGAATGTGTTATCATAAACCATTTTGGCGGGTGTTTATTAATGTTCATATTATGCCTTGATTTTTTGGCTTTGCAAATATTGTTTTGAGTTTTCCCTTTTTTTAATCTTAAACAGGGCTGACAAATAGTGACCTAGCTACCAGTGGTCTTGGTGCTATTCAGGTATAACTTTATTTGAGTCGACAACACTGAGATCCTTGAATCTTTCACCTTTTATAAATTTATCACAATTACATTTACTAACTATTACTCGGGGGCTTAGTTGGGTAAAAAGGGAGAGAGAACCCTAGGTTATATGTTTAATTTAATGTATTTGCAGTTTAGAGTGCTTTATTGTAAAGAAAAAGGAAGTCTGCAGGTTTAATTGTAAACATGAAATTAGGAGGCATTAGTTCTCTCTATATTTCTTATTAAATATGTAGTATTGTAGGTTGTTGCCACCGGAATTACAACCTGGTTGCTTGACAAAGCCGGCCGAAGAATTCTTCTCATTGTAATTTCCATGCTCTGATTTGCTTCAATACTAATTTAAAATCTTAGAAAATAAGAACATACCTCTATTTTTAATCAAACTAAGTTTACGAACTTTTGATATTCTTAATTTAAGATCTCAACCACCGGCATGTCGCTCAGTCTCCTACTTGTTGCTGCAGCATTTTTCCTGGAGGTATATTTTATGAACTATTAAAAGAACTTATTTGTTTCAAACTAAATGGAATGTGTCTAACTTCTCTTCTAAATACAGGGCACTTTTTCAGAAAGCTCCAATCTATACCACATTATGAGTGTTCTTTCATTGTGTGGTCTTGTGGTACGTTTAAACCAAAATTAGGATTTTTAACTATTCTTCTTCTTGCTGTATATCTCTGACCTTTCTCAAATGCTTCTTTTAGGCCTTTGTCATTTCATTTTCTCTTGGAATGGGAGCCATTCCATGGATTATCATGTCTGAGGTACTTGTTTATATAAAATTTTAAAATCAAGGATTGCAGATTCTCTGAGTACAAACACATTATTATAATTGTTATCTATTTGCTATTATTGCCATTTGCTGATGCTGCCTAAGTACCCACAGACGTCAACTGGAATAAATGACTTTTAAAAGGCATCCTTATAACCGAAGCAAGCAAAATAAAATAAAAAAGAATGATAAGCGGAAATTCAAAATTAGTTACAATGATAAGTTGGATGAAGGTGCTTGAAGTCGCATAAATGCATAGTTTTATCTTGGAACAAGAAAATTCAAGTAGAGTTAGCCATTTTTCAGTATTCAATTCTTGTAGACATGAAAATAATGAATTTACAAAATTGGATGCTATTATTATCATGGGGAATTGTTTTGTAGATTCTACCGGTGAACATAAAGAGTCTTGCAGGAAGCGTTGCTACACTTGCGAACTGGCTGACATCATGGATCATCACCATGACTGCCAACTTACTCCTCACTTGGAGTTCTGGAGGTACATCTCTCTCTCGGCACACACCATACACAAAAGTTTTTGTACTCCAATCTGGCAATGCCAGTATCCTGAGCCAACCCGACAATCCACCTGACCTGCCAAAAGCTAACCCAACTTGAATCTAAAGTATTTTTTTAAGGTTAATTTGAATCTATAGTTAATGACCTGAATGTGTCCCGACCCAAATCCAATGAAAATGAAACCGTATTGACGCTTCCAATGACATACTCCTGGTCAGATCTTACTGATCCTGAACTGCAACTTCAGATTGTTCCTTATGAATTCCAACAAACTTGAAGATTGATATGATCTTACCTGAACTGCCTGTTAGACAAAACTTGAGATGTATCCAAATGGCCCCACCTGTGGTTTGCTAGTTCTACTGATATGCTAACAGGAAGCATGCTTTGTGAAGGTATAGCTTAAATTAATTTATTTTGTTATTTTTTTTTTTCTTTTCATAGGAACCTTTACATTGTACATGGTGGTCAGTGTATTCTCGCTAGTATTTGTGGTACTTTGGGTGCCAGAAACCAAGGGAAGAACTCTTGAAGAAATCCAGTGGTCCTTCCGATAGATGTTTCAAAAAAGAAACAAAAAACTAGAAGGAAAGCAAAGAACTGTTAAAATCATATTTAAAAAAGAAATTATCATGTTTTAAGTGGAGTAAACATTTCATAAGCCTGATAGGCTCTAGGATTTTGTATTGCATTCCTTTCTTCTTTCTTCTTCTTTGTTCTTGTAAAATCCAAGAGTTAAAATGTATTTGCAATTTTATTTATGGGGCATTTTTGCCTGAGTAAATAAAAATAGACATGATATAATAATGTTAAAATTGATTTTTTGTAATATCTCCTAGAGAAGAACCTATGGTTCAGTGTCTGAGTATGTGAACAAAACGTGCCTTATCAAAGCAGCAACTTGCGGTCTGTTTGTAATACTTGTTTAGACCACTGTAGTTTAGTTGAGCTGCAGTAGTTTGCATTCTTTTCATTGAAAACCATGCATGCAACGGGGATAATTGAGTGCCCTTGAAAAAAATTACGAGCTTTTAAAAGAAAAATTACCCTAAATTTATGAAAGAAAAAAAAATGTCTATAATTGTTTTATTTGATAAATCATGTGCAAATTGTCATGTGATGTTGTAAGATTCTGAGACTTTTAGGTGTAATTTTCATTGTTGGTTCTCTAAAAAACGGAAAATCAGTCTGTACCGATCCTTTAGCAGAGCCAGTGTGTCGTGGTTTGTTGGGCATGATGAGAAATTGAGATATACGTAGCTTTTTTGTTCAGCTGCCATATGCTTTTTAATTCCAAATTGGTACCGTACCAAATGGAGATTGCTTGCTTTTTAATTCCATATCAATACATGCTGGACCAAATGGGTACCGTACCAGATGGAGATTGTTTGCTTTTTTATTCCATATCAATACATGCTGGACCAAATTGGTACCGTACCAGATGAAGATTGCTTCTGGTTTGGAACTTTTGGCTGGTATATGGTGTTTACAGCTCGACCGGTATTGGTCCAGTAATGACCAAACTTGACCAATTGAGGTATGATAGATCCAGTCAATTGAGCTCTTTAGAATCTAACTGTTGTATGCGTCAATAATACCAGTCTAGTTTAATCTTCAGTATAAATATAAGTTGGGTTTCTGTTGAGTTAAAGCGTGATGTAACCACCAGTCATACAATGAGGTTCATGTTGTGTTTGGTTGGTGATAATTTGGGGCATAGTGTTTAGAAACAAAGGTGTGCATCGCGCGTTTGTTGTGAAAGAAAATGAATATATACAGAGAATCATTTTCAAAAAATTTAAAAATCATTTTCGAATATATACAGAGAATTATAAATCCTTTTTCTTTTATCATTTACTTATAATTAATTTGGGTTGCTGCTACAGGAATGACATTGACAACTTTAAATTTATATATTTCAGAACTCAAACGCTGACACGTCATATACTTATCGAGTTTTTGCTAGCGAAAGCAAGATACAGCTTTTCTAAACATAAATTAATTTAAGCATGTCTGGTAAAAATTACTGCTTACATTTTTTTTTCAAATTTTCTGGTTCCATCAATAATTCAATAATATAGGTATCGCTGATCAAACTAAAGCTAGTCAAAGATCTCTGAATTATAAAGCTTTTCTCTTTAAATAAAGCAGCATTAAACAGTTTCAAGAACTATCCTTTTATAGGCTACATGTTGTTACAAAACCGAGGTCAGCTAAATTTAAATTTTGAACTTAAAACAAGGCAATTTAATTCATTTTTCGACTAATTGTACTGAAAATAGCCACCACGGTCTATAACGGGAAACGGTTGCGGTTGTACGATGTTTAGCCGCCACGGCATGCACGGCAAGTCCCGGCTGTCCGATGTATCGTCTCCGTATGAGGAGAAACCGTTGCTTTTGCTGACCGGAGAGGCATAGCAGCCCCAATTTTGCTGCTGGTGTGAACTTTGGTATGAGTATCCTGAGACGTACCCGGAAGTGCAATCTAGTACGGGAGAGACTGCTGTTGCCGCAGCTGCACGCCTTTCTTCCTTTTTGTATCGGATGCCGCATGCATTACACAATGACTGCACAAAGGAAAAATAACAATTAAATTTGAGCAAATTTTAACTATGCAAAATGAAACATAACATTGTAAATACATGTCGAGATAACGTATGGTTTTTACTTTCTACTTTGGGCAATCATGATATGAGATATATTATATACTTCTTGACATGTGCCTGTTTTAGTAAAGTCTTCAGACTTCAATACAACCAAGCTGGTGAAAAATTGTATGGGGATGAAAGATGATAATTTGTTGTATCAATTGGCAGAAGTGGTTTTAATTTGTAAGTGACGAAAAAGAATTATAGAAGTACATTTAGCAATTAGCAATAACACTTAAATATTACACTTGATCAGAATAATTTGGTATTAGTGCACAATAGCAATATATTCTTAGGCGCTAATATCAAAGATGCATGTATAGATGAAGCTAAACAATAAAGCATTGGTACTATTTTTCAGATGATTCCTTTTATTGCCTACTCAAATGCCAATGCCTTCTGTACCAGTCTTTAATATAATAAACAGTACCACTAATATTAAACACATGCTTTACGTACATACACCATGTATTAGCTAGAAACATTTAATAAATGAAATAGTAAAAAAACATTTAATCGTACAACAAGAACCCTTACACACCTTGGGGCCTCTTGGTCCATTTCTCCAGAGAGGCGTAGATGTCGTGTCACAGTTGGCGCACCGACGGGTCATACGGGTTGAACCATCAGCCTCCCTGTTTGATCCAGCATTCTTATTCAACTGCTTATTATAACCATTTGATTCAGTTGAGACAACATCCCAGGATACGCTCGATGCACACGACCCACCGCTTTGTCGGGAACCGTGCGGCCTCGTCCGTGTAGTTGTTTCGGCATGGCGGGTCGACGGGGTTCCAAGAGAGAGAGTACAGTCGACAGTTGGATCATCGTAAGAACTTGTGTTATTTGTGGAATGCTTGGATCCAGATAAGGGGAACAATAGAGAGAAAAAGGTGCCATGGTTGTTTCCACAATGGTGCAGCATTTTGTTGAGTTAGAGAGAGGAAAAAAAGAAATGAGGATGATGATGATGATGATGATGATAAGAATAGTTTGTTTATGAGCAACTAACTGCCTTGTCTTAATCAGTTACTTGTTATCAAATGGGGTATATATATAAGGGGAGAAAGTGAGGGGACAGTAAAGAAAAGCGAGGTGCATAGGGACTGGAGAAGTGGGAGATAGATCCTGGGTTTGCTTGTTTTGTTTCTTTGTTTCTTTTTAGATTTTTGGGTTTTTTTAATGGAACGAGATCACCTGCCCCCCGGGGGCAGGAAATTCCTGCCCCTAGAGTCACTGTCGGATGGGGCCGAGATCACTTTTAACATTTAAATTTCTGCCCCTAGAGTCACCTCGGACCCACCGGCTGTGACTGTAAAGGCAGGAATTTTCTGCCCCCAGGGGGGCAGGAGATTCGGTCTCTTTTTTAATTTGTTGGGTTTAATCAATGTTTTAAATAGCGTTTATAGCGTCATAGCGGGAATGCTACAAAAAAAGCTATAGCGAATAGCGTAGCTATAGCGGAAGCTATTCCAAATAGTGTTTTTTTTTTACAAAAATTATATTATATATTTGTACTATATATTAACATGAGTAGAACTAGGGTGAGCTGTGCTCACCAAGCCTTTTGGTGAGCACACCTCCAAAAACCGCATTTACAAAGTTCAAATAGTCGATTCGACTCTTCCAACGTGTTCTTCATATTAAAATGTGCTTGGAGACCAAATTTTACATTTTTTGGAAATTTTTTACTATTTTTTCAGTGCATTTGAAAATCACAGCTTTTCATTAAATAAAAAAAAAAATTCAAAAAACACTGATTTTCAAATGCACTGAAAAAATAGTAAAAAATTTCCAAAAAATGTAAAATTTGGTCTCCAAGCACATTTTAATATGAAGAACACGTTGGAAGAGTCGAATCGACTATTTGAACTTTGTAAATGCGGTTTTTGGAGGTGTGCTCACCAAAAGGCTTGGTGAGCACAGCTCACCCTAGTTCTACTCTATTAACATTATCTAAAGTTTTATAGAACAATAAATAACACCAAATTAATTAAGAAATTATAATATTCATAATGAACTAGTACAAAAGTCCATGGTTCAAAATATCCATAATAATATCATAAACTATCGATCTTTTTCTATACAAAATATCTTAAGCATCATGATTCATTCTATTTTTTTTTTTCTATACAAAATAAATTTTATGGATCTTTATTTAAGCCCATATAGATTGTCTAAAAAAGTCCAATATACATAGCGCGCAAATAGCGCGCTACACGCTATACGCTATAGCGGACCGCTATTACCGTTATAGCGGCCGTAGCGCAATTAGCGTATTTTCATACCATAGCTTAGCGTTTAGGGTCCAAAAACGCCATAGCGGCGCTATAGCACGCTATTTAGAACACTGGATTTAATTATATGGTGTGCGCCTGTTTGGGGTCGGTTGGTTTGGACTGCTTTTCCTTTAATTTTTATCTTTGATATGATAAGTGATAACATGATGGTGCATTTTTTTTAAATAATCAAAATTATTTTACAAACTATATTTTTGGAAATTATTTTTCAAACTATAATCAAAATTCTTACCTAGATGGCTGCAAAAACTCAATCACACGGGAGCTCTCCGAATGCCCATCAACCTCACGGAATCATGTTTACTATATGCCGATGACGCTCTCACTAAGCAAACAGAGGAGAAGTGTATTCCCTATAAAACCATCTCTTCACTCTTGCCTTCTTTGCCAAATAATCCGCCATTTCGTTTTGGCGTCTTGCTATATGAAAGCACTTGAAAAGATGGCGTTTTGCCAAATAAATGATGTTTTTGAAGAGAGAAAAAGGCAGCATATATGCGTTCAGGTGTGCAAATAAATTTTCTTTTAAAAAAAAAAAACAGATGAGAGAGGATTTTCTAATTAACATGTATACTAGATGAATTCTGCAACCAACGTTGAACAATAACATATATCATTTGTGACAATATATAATTAACATGAACTTATTAAAGATAAGTAATAGTAAATTGATACGTAAGCGAAGGCTTAAGGTAAGACTCGAATTGTTTAAATAAGAAGGATCATTTTACAATTGTTATTTTGATATTTAATTTGTAATTTTTTTTAAAAATAAAATAATCAGAAAGTAATTATATCGATCGATAGCTTAATAATCAAATTTCATACAAATTGTAAAGTATTGTTTGTTGATGCATCAATGGCCGTTAATTTCACACCGTTGAAATTTTAAGGTATTTGATGTATCTATGAAACATACACAAAAATCTCATCATATTGTATGTACCTTATATACGAATGATATAGTTAATGCTTGTAATATTGGATTTAAAATTTAAACTTTATTTTAAAAAATGTCAAGATTGTTAAAAGTATGAAATTGTCAAATGATTCCCTGTTTGAATAAATAAAAATACGAGTTAGTATGAAATTGTCCTTGGCTTGTTCGGTGATGTTTGGTTACGGAGTAAGTAGTGGAGTAAATTCTTTATTTCATCTTTAAGTATTCAAACGAGAATTAAATTTGAAGGAGTAAGATAAAGTAATATTTGAGTTAATCTGGCATAAGTTACTCCATCTCTTCTCCACCTGTGAATCACGCGGTTAGAGTAATATCAATCTTACAATTTTCTCTATATTCATCAACTTATTCTACTAAGCTCTAACCAAATATGATTATTTTTATTTTGAGTAAAGATTGGATGTCAAGCCACCCAACTTTAATATCCACAAATGATTGTCTCTTTCGAGTTTCGAACATGCAGAGCATTGCATTCGCCACTAGACCAAAGACTGATTCTCAAACATGATTAATTCCATCTACCCTAATTTGAAGTAGCAGTTTAATCCGCAGTAACTTTACTCTCCAACTAAACATAACCATAACCTTAGACTGTCAAGGAGTAATATTTTAATCAACTTAGACGGAATTTTACTAAAAAACAGAATTTAAATTTTGTCCGCTAACTGTTAACGCAATACTTTATCACACAGGCAATGTTGGATCTTAACTCAGCTTATTAAAATATAATTATGTTTAAGCAAAAAGGCGAAATTAGTAGCTTGTATAAATCCTAACCATTTAAATTTTGTAAAATTTCTAGTATATCTCCAGAATTTACATATTTCAATTTCCACCCCTCAAAATTTCAAAAGTACCGTGCACAGTTGAACTTGTTCGGTTGTCATGGAATTGTGCGGATTGAGATTTTTTGAATACATAACTAACAAATAAATATATTGGGAACCCATGTCTATTTGTATGTACGGAGTTAGTTGTGGAAATATGCTAAAATGAATGTTCGTTTGTATGTAAAAATAGTTTTGGGAAATTCTAATATAAAAAAAATAATCATGAGAAATTGTGTTTTTTTTTTAAATACTAGTAATCAATACTATTTTTTTTATTGATAGTTATTAATAGTTTTTTGGATCATTTCTAATAATCTAAAGTCTAAAAAGTAACATATAATAAAATTTAGAAAAATAAATATATATTTTTTTTAATAAAAATGGGTATTCCCACCTATTTTCATTCAAGAAACTACAAGTTTTGTGCATGATATAGTACCAAGCTGGTACCATCACACCATAGGTTCATACAACATCTAATTATTACAAAAAACATTTACTTTATTTTCAATAAATAATAAAATAAATTGAAAAAACTAGTTAAACGTTGAATTAATTAAAGGTAAACATAATTAAATTGAAGACATATAAATTAAAACTGTTTTAAAACCTTCCCCATACCTCACAAGCTCATGGGAAAATAAATTGATCCAACTTAATTATTCTTTTCCCATCTTGAGAAAATTTTCTCATTAATTCAAAAATCTCACAAACACCCATAAAATTGTGTTCATCCAAACAGGGCCGATCAATATGCATTTGTTTGGCAAATCTTAAGGATCAGCAGCAGCTATTCAAATAGTAAAAGTAAAATAATGAATACGAGTTTGAATAGTATTATTTCGTACTATTTGATATAAAGTGAATATAATATTCGATAAATTTTGCGATATGGTGTTCGTATAACAACAATTACAATTATGATGATATAACTAATGACGACAGTAATATTAACGCTAAATAAATAATATAAATAACTGCTATTAATACCACAATCCTCGTAATTCATTATTCGATCGACTCGTTCGCCGGAGTAGCTGATTAGTCTATTTGTTAAAGTTATTATGAACTATCTAATCCGTATTTTACTATTTGGCAACTGTTCAATGTCATTATTTTATACTATTTCCCATTTTACTATTTTTTACGTTGTCAAATTAGCTCATAGCCTCATACAAATGAATAGTGTAAATAACATAATATTTATGTTATACTGGATCAGTTTTTTTTTTTAATTCTCCGTTTACATTATTCTGTAAAAGAGAGATGTTTCAAATTTACCGATGTGGACACACATATATATCCAGAGGCGGACGCAGAATTTATGTGGAGGGGTATGAATTAAATTAAAATAACTTATCGAGTTCAAACCCATTAACTAATCGGATATTAAATGAAAAATAATCAACATAATAAGAAACAATAAAAATAGTATACTCTTACAATAAAAAATAACAAAATAATAACATTTTACATATTAGAAAAACAATAAATTTGATTTGAATCCGTAAATTTCTATAAAATTTCTATAAAAACAACAAAATTTCTTATTAACATACGATTGAACTATATATAGTCTCGTCACTCTAATCTTATCAGTCAATATTAATTTCAGATTTTTTTTATACAGGACTGACTAGAGTGACGAGACTATATATAGTCCTCACTGTATGTGTGAATTAATAATTTAATACTGACTGATTAGATATGCCGGTACACATTAATATACATTGCATGGTATACAGGAAAGGTAGAAAGGAATCAATCATCAGTGATATTGATCATCTTGACTTGAATCACCAACAACTGGAGTCCACACCAAGAAAACAAGAGTCTAGAAACCGGTCCAATTACAAGTCTATATCCCCTAAAGTACCTCAAATTTTAAGATTGAAATCTGGACCGTCCAGTCGGTATTTGAGTTAATATGATTCAATTTGAAAATTCATGAAACTTCCTTAATATTGTGTCAATACGAATCCGATGGTCTGGATTCGTTCTGCAGTACCTCAGAATTTGAGTTTCATAATACGAATTCATCAATTATTGTCGAATCACCTAAAGTAACCTAAATTTTGAGTTTTGACCGGACCGTTAAATCTGCTTTGGCACGAAGATTAAAGAAATCCTGAATTTCTAAATTGGACCGGATTGATTCAGGTTCTGATCAGATGGTTCGGGTCGAATAGGAGTGCATACTCTGTATTACCTCATATCTCGGGTTTGGAATCTTGATTGTCCGATCAGAATCCATACCAATCCAGTCCCCACATGTAATGCACGAGATTTCTTTAATATCGTGTCAATACGGATCGGACGGTCAGGATTCGTTCTGCTGAAACTCAAATTTTGAGTTAGCGGTATGAATTCGGACCCGCTACATGGATGAATACATAGCACAATTCACAGAGAAACCGCACCCAATAATGAGAGAGATAGAGAGGAGAGGAGAGGAGATGAGAAGAGGCGGTCAAAAGAGAGCACGTGAAATGAGGAACAGTCTTCAATGCAAATCAAATCTCTTACACTTGCTCCGATCACGAGGCTCCATAATTTAAAATGAACTCAAAGTACTCTTCGCAACACACTGCTTTACATTATTTATTTTAAGTTAAAATCACAAAATTGCATCGGCGCAGTCTGAGCCTCTGAGGGAGAGAGAGAGATTAGATAGGAGTACGTACAGAGTAGAGACACGAGGCAGAACCAACTACCCATGACATGACATGGACCATATCCCCATACAATGAATTTTACTATTTTATTTCATTTTATTAGTGGTTGTGTGGTTCATCGTCTCGTCTCCGTATCATGTGTTAATGCGTGTAAATATATGTGTCAGGTAGAGTGGAAAAAATTGGATTTTTTTTAAAAACCATAATTAAAATAATTATATTTAAATAAACGACATGATTACGTTGAGATTTACAAAAATCATCAATACCGAAATGCCAATTCGGTCCGATCGAATTTTTTTACTCCGGACCGAATTGGCATTTCGGTCCCCCTCTTTTTCACAACAAATCAAACTTTTTCCGTGTGGCCGACCGTGTGGTCCTCTGGACCGAAATGGCATTTCGGTCCAGAGGATTTTTTCTCCGGACCGAGTTGCCATCTCGGTCTCAGACATATTTCTTGATTTTTATTCTTTCTCTAAATTTTGTATGTACAAGTTTATCCGGTCCCAAATTAATCATTTTTCAATGCTTCGAATTTTGTATGTACAATTTCATGTAGCCATTTTGGCCTTTATCAGTTGATGATTAATTTTGCGAGAACCTTTATCTTGTGATTAATCAAAATTCCATGTAGCCATTTAATTGTAATTGAATTTTCAATCCGGTCGAATTTCTGAATTCGTTCGGTATGTGGTTAAATTTTTTATTTGAAAAAAATATCCGAATTTTATAATTTTTTTCTAGAATTATTTAGTTTAGTTATAGAGTAAATTAGTTTTTTGTAGTGTATTGTAGTGTAATTTCATGTATTATAGTGTGAATTTTTAATTTAGAAAAAAAAACCGAATTTTAATTTTTTTTGTAGAATTATTTAGTAATATAATTCTTTGTAATAAAAATAACTTTAGGGTTATCGGTGAAAAATTACCATTTAATAAAATAATAAATGAAATTTTATATTATTGATAAGTTTTTATAATATAATTCTTTGTAATAAAAATAATTTTAGGGTTATTGGTGAATAAATTTCTAGGGTTATCGGTGAAAAATTACCATTTAATAAAATAATAAATGAAATTTTATATTCTTGATAAGTTTTTATAATATAATTATTTGTAATAAAAATAACTTTAGGGTTATCGGTGAATAAATTTCTAGGGTTATCGGTGAAAAATTACCATTTAATAAAATAATAAATGAAATTTTATATTATTGATAAGTTTTTATTATATAATTCTTTGTAATAAAAATAACTTTAGGGTTATCGGTGAATAAATTTCTAGGGTTATCGGTGATAAATTATCATTTAATAAAATAATAAATGAAATTTTATATTATTGATAAGTTTTTATAATATAATTCTTTGTAATAAAAATAACTTTAGGGTTATCGGTGAATAAATTTCTAGGGTTATCGGTGAAAAATTACCATTTAATAAAATAATAAATGAAATTTTATATTATTGATAAGTTTTTATAATATAATTCATTGTAATAAAAATAACTTTAGGGTTATTGGTGAATAAATTTCTAGGGTTATCGGTGAAAAATTACCATTTAATAAAATAATAAATGAAAACGTGGTTATTTATATTAAAATATTTTTTTTTTGGGTAAAAATAAAAATCACGGCTCCACATCAATTAACCAGCAATATAATTTAGCATATTTTAAAATTGTATTTTCTCTGGACCGAATTGGCATCTCGGTCCGGCCAAAATTTCCCTCCGGACTGAAATGCCAATTCGGTCCGGACTCTTTGTTGGATTTTATGTGGCGTCGGCTGCGGAACAATTGAAAATGAGGGGGGACCGAAATGCCAATTCGGTCCGGAAAAAACAAATGCGGTCGGACCGTATTGGCATTTCGGTATTGATGGTTTTTGTAAATCTGGACGCAATCATGTTGTTTATTTAAATTTAATTTTTTTAATTATGGTTTTTAAAAAAAATCCGAAAAAATTTGTTGTGCCAGTGCTGTGTCGTTCCGTGACTAACACGTTATGACTTTGATCTCGTATCGTGTTGTGCTGTGATCAAGTTAATTTTTCACGTGTTGTGCCGTGCCGTGATCAAAATATCAAGTAGTAGTCACGGTACACAAATAGTCACGCCACGTGAGTCACGTCGTGCCTAAACATGCCGTGACCATACGTGACTCGCGTGATCATTTAATCATAATTTAGGTTAGTTTATTCAAGATTCACCATTAAATCAATATATAATGGTCCTAATTACACGTGACTCGCGTGACTACGTGTCGTGCCGTACCGTGACTAAATATTTCACATGCCGTGCCATGTCGTGCCATGCCAAAGTTTCAAAAGATGAGCACGACACGCAAATCACGTGACTGTACTGACACGCGTGCCATGCCGTTCCGTGACGAGCCGGCTCCGCCATGCCATTTTTCCCACTCTAGGCACAGGCACTCTCAACTCAATTTATCTTATTTAGATATCTAATTTTTTTTATTAATTTTTGTAGTCCTCTTCCACTCAAATCCGCCTGATGTATGATTTAAGACGTTCTATTAGCATCAAAATTTGTACAAGCATGATATAAATTTGCATTAATCTGAACTGCCTCATAAATCAAAACCATCCGTGTAAATTTCAAATACAAAGAAGACAGAAAATCAGACAGATTTTGGTTTAATACCCATCAAACGTCTCCTCTCATGTTGACTGTCAATCCGATGTTGTAGAGGTAATTGCATAAATGTGTCATCCTCTACATACAGCCGTCTGATTAAAATATAAGAAAAAATACAGTAAGAAAATATCATTTCTTTTTTTAGGACAATAGATGAGGACTACTAACTAAATATTAATTATTCATTTATAGATGGCTAATTAGGAAGTTAGAAATTGAAGGTTTCAAATGTATCATCCTTCTATCACGTTACACATCCCATGACACTTAATTAACAGTTGAGAAAAAAAAAAAGGGAAAAACAATAATTAAGATAAAGATTAAAGAACACTAAAAAGAAGAGAATTTGTGATTTAAAAAGAAGGGTTTTAAACAAAAAATGCATGGAGAGAAGTTCACGCAATGATAGGGAGAGAATCAAAAGAAAAGGGAGAAGTCCAAATCATCGGTCCAAAGAAACGGTCGGTCAGAGTCTTGGAAGATCCCGCCTTTTTTCTCTCTCCATTTCTTTTATTCTTTTTATTTTCTTTAATTTTCCCTTTTGATTAAGCCAATTATTTAAATGCATTTGTGATGGGATTTGTTTGTTCAAAGTGTAAAAGTGTGATGTACAACAAATTAGGCAGCTAAGACCACCCGGAAAAAATATTTCATATGAGTTTGTAGTGTTCATAATAAATACAAGTTATTTATGATATCTTTGTTCTTATATTAAGCACGTAGTTGTTCTGATCCATTCACAGTTGTGATTAAAAGATGAATTTTTAAATTGGATATCAACTCTTTAGTCAAATAGCCTGTTTTTTTTATTATATGCATTTTTTTACATTTTTTTTTTGCGTATAGAAGTCTATATTATTTTAGACACGTACTCGTTATATGTAGATGTCATGATTTCTCAAATTTTTCAAAAACTTTCCTCCCCCAAATTGATTGTCAAATACTTGATATCTTTTCATTTTTAAAATATTATTTAAGGATACATATCCACAATAATTGTTGTATTTCTTGATTTTGTTGTATGCCATTAACGTTACATATCCACATAATAGCAATAAGAATTACATATCCACATTAATAGCAATAAGAGTACATATATGCACACATAATAGCGATAATGATAATAGATCCACATTAATAGCAATAAGGATACATATCCACACATAATAGCAATAAGGATTACATATGCACGTTAATAGCAAAAATTATACAAATTTTCATTCAACAAGACTGTAATATATTGATAAAAATAGTAAAATAACAAATTACAGTATTTTATTGTAATAGAAAATACCACACAAAATTGGATTACATATCCAATTAATAGCAAAAATTATACAAATTTTCATGCAACAAGACTATAATAGATTGATAAAAATAGTAAAATAACAAATTACAGTATTTTATTGTAAAATACCACACAAAAATCAACGTATGTATGAACTAAAAGTCCTCCAACTTATTTTCAATGAATTATTGAATTTTGAACATATTTGCTCTCTTATTATATGTCTCAGTTCCAATCTATTTTGATATTATTTGTGAATATTGTTGAATAATTATTCTTTTCATTGGTATATTTTTTTTAATAAAAATATGTTATTTTTCATGAGATTTTTTTTTATTCTCTTATAATATGTTCCTGTTGCAACGCACAAGGACGGTACTGGTATTTATTTAATAGTATAAAATATCGTTAAAATAAAATAGTTAAATGATAGATATATTCTTGGCTACTTGAATATCATCTATCAAATTTGAGTCAATTAAAAATGTGATTGGTTATCTATCATAAAGTTGTTAAGACTTAAGACTCGATTATAGTTGGAGATTTAAATTGTTTGACGGAATGTGAAACGATTATCAGCCAGTTCAAATTAAAATATACATTATTTAAGATATAAAGAATGCTACTGAAAGATTATTTTTTATATTTTGGTTCAGCAATATTTTTTAAAATATCAATCAATGTACGTCCGTACAACATTAGTAATGTGATTACATATGTGTAAAATGAATGAGTTTTTCGTGTATAATTTGTAAAATATAATAAAATTAATTATTATATTAGAATCATTCGTTATTCACCCGCTACTGTTTCGTTACCCGATAATTTTAACCGGTAAGGGTAGGATAGAGTAAAGTCATTCTTAATGAGTAAGGATAGGATATAGGTAAAGTCAATTCTTAATGAGTGTGGGTATGAAAATACTTCCACCCTACTCATATTGTATCCATTGACACTCCTACTCAAAAGTGTTATATTTAATTAAACTTCGTGATATGACCGGCACATTCCACAATCTTCATGTTAATAACACATTATCATAATTATTCCAGTGTAACTTTAATTTAGAACGAGGCTGTGATAATATGCATATTACAGGCTGAGGTGCTATTGATTCATCTCTATTTTTTAAAGTTCAAATAGCCGATTCGAACTATTAAGCATGATATACATGTGAAAATCTAAGTGGATATTAAATTTTATATTTTTAGAATTATTTACTATTTTTTAGATAAATAGAAAATCACTCAATCTAATAATTTTGGACCATTTAAAAGTAGTGATTTTGTATCTATCTAACAAATAGTAAAGTAATTAAAAAAATATAAATTTGATCTCTAAATATATTTTTATATGGATTATGCGTTAAGATTATTTGAATTATATAATTAATCTGACATGACAAATTGACACTAGCTATTCAATGGACATATCCAGTCATAAGTAACGGAGAAGATAGAGAGAAATCCGATTAATTATGTGGAGCTGGAATGCTGGATCCATCTCATTCGCCACAGTAGAAAGAGAAAGATGATCAGAGGATCTCACTGTGCATCACCTCATCATCTCTTCCTCCTTTCCTTTTCTCTTTCTTGAGCTCTGTACTCTCTCTCTTTCTCTCTCTGAGACCGGACCAGTCTCAGTCTCAGGTTTTTTTTCCAAGTCAAAGGAGAGGTGGGGCCGGATCAAAGAGAAAGGAAAAGGTGGAACCCATCATTCCGTTTGTTTGTTTATGGAAATGACCAAATTGCCCCTCTCTCTAGCCGACAGCCATCTGCTGTTACCCTGCTACCTTTGCATCAATGGACAACGCAAGTCTTGTTCAATGGGGTGCTGCCACCTGGTCATTTTAATTTTCATTTCTTTGCCGTTTTCTTTAGTAATTAGTTGGTAGGAAATCTCAAGTTAGTTAGATCATATTTAGATAATAATCAATATTTATTTTAATTTTTTATATAACGTAATGATTTTTATTACAAAATGAAGATTTTCATTAGAATTATATATGTATCATTGATTGAAGATATAAAACATAGAATGTATCTGCACTATATATAATCAATAAACATTAAGAAATAATAATATCGGTGAATATTTAGAAAGAAATGTGTAGGAATTTTGGCTAAAAATTATTTTAAATAAATACAGTCGACAGGAACTCTAAATATTTTTTTAATTGAAAAATATTTTATTAATTTTGTATTTGAAATACACAAATAACGTGAACAATATAAATAAAATGAATGCAATACAAAACATGAATTCAGAAGGTTTAAAAATAAAATTGTACAAAAAGTCTTAAAGAATTTTAAAAAATCTTGAAAATATTTTCTATTATAAAATTTGTTCAATAATACATATTGCAAAAATACTATCATAGCCAACACTTCCTATGTCAAAAATACGTAGACCACACCTGCGTCACACGTAGGCCACGCTCTGCACGTAATTGTGAGGTTGTGACACAACAATCTTACGTGACTGTCCTTTACGTTCTTTCCTTTTTTTTCAAACTCATTTGTTAGTTACAGATGACTCATTGTCCATTAGATTTTATTTTTTTTCATAGAAAATCCAAAAAATAACTGCGAGATTTTTGAGAAAATAAAAAAATTGAGGAAAGAGAAAAAAAATAAACGACCTGATTATAAGAATGCGCATTAATATGCTGTCTAATATTAAAAAAATTGACACTGTTACTGATGACAATTGTTATTTATTAGTTGCAACATCTCAAAAAAAAAAAAAAAAGATAGCAAGAGGAGGAGGTGATGTTTGCTGTTACAGCTACAGCAGGTGATTAAGGGAGGAGATCATCGTTCAAAAAGTTGTTCCGACAAGGATTGAGAAAAGACCTAGAGATTGGTGTCGTTTTGTTCCCAATACTTCAAGCATTGATTCTATGGCTTTATGTACAGTACAAGAGATCAATATGCATCTTAAATTCTTAATTCACACATGGTTATATAATATTAATAATAACAAGGGATACTTTACTTGAGAATATTGTCCAAGTTATAATTCTTAGATAAGCATTATATTCCAATGACAAGAGCAGAGAAGATGACAACTGGATTCAATTTTATTTTTGCCTTTAACAATCCCATTTAAAATAAACAAAAAAATAAAGCTATTATTGGTTATGTCAACATAATTAATTCATATTGTAAAAGACCATATACCAAAGTAGAAAGTACCAACATAATTAAAAATATATATTAGTCCAAAAAACAATGGCATAACTAGAAAATTGAGATTGGGGACGCGGAATAAGTTTGCTAGTGTAATGTAATATTATTCTACAAAGAGAGCTAAAATGTAGAAGTACTTGTAAATAAAAATATAAAATATAAAAGCTGAACTTCTAATTTTTAATTTCAAATAAATATTGCTGTATACTAAAAAATAAATAAAAAATATATACACTCTAGATATGAATGCATTTTTGTATATATATTTTTTTCCAAGAAGCCCAAAAGCGTTTGTTCCATTTCGGTACTTAATTATTCCTGTACACAATTAATTTACGTCTTAATACAACTGGAAGTACATCATGGCCCAGCTGGGCCCAATGATGTGATCGATCTGAGGTGGAGCCTAGTGGGGTCCACATCAATCCTCTTTTTTATTTATCCGTTTCCCATGCAAAAAGAAAAAAAAATAACCGGCTCACAACACCTTTTAAAACGGAGGAGGTACAAATCTAGCTGGGACTGCGATCGAGATTGACTAAAAACCTCGGGGGATGATGCATTGCTCCGTGAAAAGAAGCAATCTTATTTCGCCACTTTTTACCGAACAACCAAACATCAGCTTGCCAATGATTCAGACCTCCATTTTGTCCCCAGGAATGGATATGATCCAGATTATTTTATTTATAGGAACTACTATAGAATAATATGAATAATGAGATGGATTTTAATCATATTTAGATATCATTAGAAGGAACCGATAATTCTTTCGGTATCTTTGGAATAAATGTTTGATTCCTTTAGAATATTTTGTGGTGTGGTACTGTGCGGTCCATAGGTACCTAAAGGAAATCGAAGATTTTTTTTGGGTTCTTTTGAGATTCTTTAAAAAAACCGAAAAAATTTCAGTTCCTTCTATGAATTAAAATATAAATGTAATCAATCTAATAGTTTATATTATTTTAAAATAATTTCTATAAATAAAAAGTTATCGATATGATGTGCACCTGTAGCACGCACAATACAATGTTACAAGGGACCGTGTCAAAGGAAACATAGTTATCTTCCACCGAAATTTTATGCGATTGGATTCTTGAAAAGATATCAGAAGGAAATTCGAATAATAAAAAGTACTTCTTTGAGTACAAACAAGTTTTCTTGAAGCCAATTGTGAGAGAAAAGAAGAGCGCATAGAGATACTAAGAAGAAAGAAAAGTGTGCATAGGAATACATCGAATGGAGTCCGGATCTACACTACTCAAATTTACCAATCATTTTAATATTTATGTCAAAGCTGGTGGACGGTCCGGATTCAAATTCAATATTTGAGCTATTTTAGGGGTTCCAAATTAAGAAGAAGATGAAATCGTATCCTACGCATTAACTCAAAATACTGCAAATTTTAAGTACTGCAGACATAATCTAAACTGTTAATCTGCATTAACACGAATATGAAAGAGGCCTCGTGCTTTAAAACAATCTCTCTCCATTGTAAATATGTTTCTCCCCTTGTAGGCTTCTGGAAGGCCCAAATAAGCCCATATATATGTATTTACAATTTCTGCTTGTAAGGCCTATTCTTTGAAAGGCCCAGCATGTATGTCACGCAAATTTTCAACTTAACAATGGCAATAATTTTAGTTATGTTATAAAATAAAGACAAAGAATAATAAACAAGAGAGAACATATAAAAGATGACAATTTCTTTATTCATATATTTCTTAAGTGTACAATACAAAATTACAAAGTCTTTATTTATAGGCTACAAATTGTGAATGAAAAACCTTCTAAATTAATTACAATAATAAATGGGAAAATGAATTCCAATAGTAGTGGGGCAGTGGAGAAATGAATATTAAGAGTCATGGACATCCACATCAATAATTTATTTATAACACTTCCCCTTGAATGTCCATTACATAAGAAAATGCCTCATTAAAATCTTACTAGGAAAAATCCTATGAGATAAAAACCTAGTGAAAGAAAAATAGTACATTATTCTTTTAAATACACAACTACAATCTTACCAGAAAAATCCAGTAGGAAAAACCATACTTAAGAAAAATATAGTGCATATTAACTCCCCCTCGTGAAAACATCATCAAGATCTTTAAGTCGATGAACTCCAATATTACGAACTAACTTTTCGAATATTGTAATAGGGAGTGCCTTAGGATAAATCTGCTAGATTCTCACTTAAACGAATTTGCTGAATATTAATAGTATTATTCTTTTGGAGATCACGTGTAAAAAAGAATTTTGGTGAAATTTATTTTATTTTATCTCCTTTAATGTATCATTTCTTTAATTGAGCAATACATGCAACATTATCTTTATATATGATCGTCAAGATCATTTCTCTAGAAGACAAGTCATATGTATGACAAATGTGTTGAATCACAGATCTTACTAAACATATTCTCAGCTTGCTTCGTGTATTGCTAAAATTCCTGCATGATTAGAGGATGTGGCTGTTCCACCACATGTAAATAAATAGCCTGTTTGAGATCGGCCATTATGTGGATCTGACAAATATCCAGCATCCGCATAACCATTTAAATCTGATTTGAATACATTTGAAAAAAACAAATCCATATCTATTGTACCTCGAAGGTAGCGAAGTATATGTTTAATTCTATTCCAATATCTTCGCGTGGGAGAAGAACTATATCTTGCTAATAAATTTACAACAATGATATATATCAAGTTTTATATGTCCAGCAAGATACATAAATGGTACTATTGCACTAAGATATGGTACTTCAGGACTAAGTAGTTCTTCATCATTTTCTCGAGATCTAAAAGGGTTATTATTCACATCTAATGATCTTACAATTATTGGAGTGCTTAATAGATGTGATTTATCCATATAAATACGTTTCAGTACTCTTGCACTATAATTTTCTTGATGCATAAAAATATCATTTTTTAAATGTTCAATTTGCAATCTAAGACAAAATTTTGTTCTCCCAAGATCTTTCATCTTAAATTCTTCCTTTAAATAATTTATTGCTTTTGGAAGCTCTTCAGGAGTTACAAAGATACTTAGATCATATCATTATTATATCCATGTTTCAATAAATATCCACTTAGACGATTATACCATATGTGTCCAGATTGCTTTAATTGATATAAAGATTTATTCAATTTAATTAAATAATATTCTCGAGAACTTAAATTATATGTTTAAGGCATCTTAAATCTTTCAGATATTTTCATATAAATATCATTATCAAGCAAGCCATATCTATATGCTGTAACAACATCCATTAGATGCAAATCAAGTCATTTATGTATTGCCAGATTAATTAATTACCAAAAAATTGTTGCATCTACCACAAGTGAGTATATCTCAAAATTTCACATTTCTCATGTTGTTTTCACGTAAATATCAATTTCTATTATTCGGACTTTATGCCTTCATGTATTGGGACTACAGGCTCAAAAACTTTTCGTTGTTCAAGAGAGTTTAACTCTACCTCAATTGCACCTTTTCATTTTGGCCAATCATTTCTTTAATAGACTTCGCGTCATGATCCTCAATATTCATTATATTTAGCACTATATTATATTCAAACACATCATTAATATCAATTTCATCTCGGTTCCATCTTATTCCATTCATGATATAATTTATCGAGATATCTTTATTTTCATGAACTTCAGATACCTGAGTTTCTGCTGGAACTCCAATATTACTAATAATTTGATTTTCTTCTGGAGTTTTATCAGAAATTATTATATCCTCGACTTTGCCATTTTCATTCTTTGCTCCTTTTCTTTTTCGAGGATTTTTATCTTTGAAATCGATTGGTCTTTTACGCTTCATGCATGTTATAATTTTATTAGTCTGTCCAACATGGACATCGACATTAATTGGAGCATTAACAGATGGTATATGTGTTTTGATCACTTTCTTTGAGTATGTAAATGTGTCTGGCAATTGATTAGATAATCTTTGCAAATGAATTATCTTTCGAACATTTAGTTTACATTCTTTAGTATGAGGATCAAAATGAGACAATGAATAATTCATTCCAATTAATATTTTTTCCCAGTTGATTGTTTTCTCCCCTAAGGTTGGAAATATTAGCAGATGGCTTTGGGCCATTTGAAAAAAAAAATAATGACATCATGTAAAATTTGCGCATCATATAAATTTTCTTGAAATTTCCTTCAGAAAAATTTCTTCAAATCTTCTTCAGGAAAATTAAACTATTAGAAAAAAAATTAATATGAACATGTTAAAATTGAATACTATGACAATTTTTTTTTAAAACTAATGTTAAAATTAATATGAACATGTTAAATTTTTTTTTTTAATATGAACATGTTAAAATGACTCCGGGCCAATTAATAAAATTGAGAATTTATGATTAACAGATGATTTCGGACCATTTGATAAAGTTGAGAATTTATTATTAGCAGATGACTTCGGGCCATTTGATATTAACATAACATTATACACGTTATTTCATATGGCTTTGGGCCATTTCATAATTTATACTCATATTAATCCGAAAAGATGCCTCCAAATGTTGACAATCTCACGGCCATTTTATTAAATGTCAGACCTTAATTATAGTAATTAGCACCTATATTTTAATAAGCCACAGGACATAATGTAATGAGCCAGTTTTGGTAAAACCTTGATGGTTTAATTAGGATTATTGCATAATTTGGTAAAAGACAACTTAAGAAACATCAACAGTGACAAAAGTCGTTCAAGTACTAATAAAAATAGGAGAGGCTAATTTTTTTTTTTTATGGTTAAGAGACTAAATATTTTAACAAACCGATCAATTACCAATATACTGTACATGCTCATATTTGCTTAGATTTCTTGAAATCTTCTTCTAAGAAATTGAATTATAAAAATATTACACTTTATATAAAATTATATGAACCATATTAAACATCTTAAAGTAGATGTACAAAAATTCATAACTTATTCCATTTAGTAATTACTTATTAGAAGTATTATTTATTTAAATGGAATTGAAATAAAATATATCAGAGTTACTTCGAATCTTCAATTAGTAGAGTTCTCGTGTTAATAACGTGCTATGAAATAAAGACAGAGAATAATAAACAAGATAAAGAAATATAAAAGATGACAATCTCTTATTCATATATTTACAATATAAGATTACAAATGCTCTATTTATAGGCTACAAATTGTGAATGAAAAACTATCTAAATTAATTATAATAATAAATGGGAAAATGAATTCCAATAATAATGAGGTACTGGAGACATGAATATTAAGAGTCATGAACATCCACATTAATAATTTATTATAACAAGTTAAACATTTTTTTTATACTTGCGTAACTAACGAGTTCTGCACAAATCACATTTCCGTTGAATCTATTTAAAAAAAAAAAATAACGGATCTGCCCCCACATAATTAGCATAGAATTTGCTGAAGATGCAAAAAATTGCTGACAACATCGACATGACACTAACAATTTCTTAAAAAAGATGGACCAAATCGAAAATTTTACTACGAAACTCATAAATATATTGAAATTAGTACTTTTAAAATAAAGATATACAGAAGTCTGAACGAGAAATTATTATAATTTCATTACTGAAGTTATCTTATTTTGTAGGAAGATAAAAATGCACAATGTTTTTTGTGTGACCTTGCACAAATGGTATTTTAAACCTATCTCTGGAAAGAGCGCGCGCAGTTTTCACGGTTTCATTCACTTTGACCCCTTCTCTTTTCAGTAAGTACAAAATTGAAAGGTATTCAATATGTTCTTGCTTACATACAATAAATAAGATAGATAAATGCCTAGTATATATAACTCTGCTCTTTTCTTATTTAATCTCTCTTCATCTCTTTGTCATACCCCAAAATCTTGTTTATTCACACCAAATTCCTGGTTTTCTTACAAAATAATGAGCAGTGAAACCGCAGTTAGAGCCGGACCGGCCATGTCGGTCTTGCCAAGCCGACGGCTACCCGATTTTCGCATAAGCATCAGTCTCAAGTACGTCAAACTCGGTTACCATTACCTGATAACACATCTCCTACAGCTAGCCTTGATGCCTCTTACCGCAATACTGTTTGTCGAAGCAACCCGCACCGACCTGAACGACCTGCTTCAAGTTTGGTTACTCCTTAAATACAACATTCTCGCCGTGTTAACCCTCTCTGCACTGCTTGTCACGGGTTGCATGTTTTACTTCTTGATCCGTTCCAAGCCGGTGTATTTGGTTGAGTTCACGTGCTACAAGCCGCCAGCGTTGCTTGAAGTTGGTTTCGAAGACTTTCTGTGCCATTCTAGGCTTATGGGGTTCAATGACAGTGCTCTGGAATTCCAGAGGAAGATACTAGCGAGGTCAGGTTTGAGTGAGCACACGCACGTGCCAGAGGCTGTTAGGTGCATACCACCGCGGCCCACCATGATCAATGCCCGCACCGAGGCCGAGAATGTAACACAATATAATACTAAGTTCAAATATATTTCAACAGTTTGCTATATAAAAGATTATAATTTTTTTATGTCACACAGGTAATGTTTGGTGCTCTTGACAATCTGTTTGCTGCCACCGGTGTTAAGCCGAAAGACATAGGCATCCTGATAGTCAACTGCAGCCTCTTTAACCCGACGCCGTCCCTCTCTGCCATGATCATCAACAAATACAAACTCCGCGGCAACATTAAATCGTTCAACCTTGGTGGCATGGGATGCAGTGCCGGCATGATCTCCATTGGCCTCGCTCGTGACCTCCTCCAGGTGCACCGCAATTCCTATGCGGTTGTTGTCAGCACAGAGAACATCACCCAAAACTGGTAATGATCATATTCAATTTCTCTACATTTGTTTAAGCAAGTACATGCACTTTGGACCAAATCAGGTCAATCTTTTTTTCTTGTAAAATATTGTGACCTTTTCAGGTCCCTGTTTTCATTACTGAAAGCTAAAGTTTACTGTACTGGATGTTTATAAACCCTATACTAACTGTTCTAATACTAAAATCCCCCTCAATAGAGAACATCAAGCAAATTTTACAAATCAGCCCGGAAAAATGGAACAGATTATAAATCAGAGAAAAATATATGTCCACATAAACACAGAAAACTCAAAGTAGATGCACAGAACAGGAAGCACAATATAAGCAAACAAGTGTCATACCTTGCCTTTGCACCACTTCAAATGATCAGCATTTTGACATTGTAACCAGTATTTATCTAGTATATAGACGTCTCCTTTTTAACTTACTGGGTGCCAATTAAGATATTTCATTAGTCTATCTAAAAAAGATTATTTAGCACCTCAGTGTATTTTTTTATACAACTCTGCTATCATTTGCACTAAAATTTCCTACTTTACCGCATTTTTGTTAATGTTTTAACAGTAGTTGTTCCAAGTAGAATATACAGCCCATGTAATCAGACTACAAATATAATTTTCCAAATCATCAGACAACATTGTCACCAACTATATCCAAGTTTCACTATGATAATCTTCATATTTGCAAAGCACCACCCTTAAATCAGGTCATAATTAAGTACTTGAAAAATGACATTTACTCAATTGCGACAAAAGAATTTATATGAGGGCAGGCATTTTTTTCCCTGTACCTATACATCACTAAAATTGGTGACATGAATACATGACATGTAGGTATTCCGGCAACCGGAAGTCAATGCTGATCCCGAATTGCCTGTTCCGTGTGGGTGGTGCTGCTATACTGCTCTCAAACCACTGGTCAGACCGGTGCCGTGCCAAGTACCGCTTACTCCATGTTGTTCGCACGCATCAAGGGGCCGATGACAAGGCCTTTCGGTGCGTGTATCAGGAGCAAGACGAAGAAGGCAAAACAGGCGTCTCCTTGTCGAAGGACCTCATGGCCATTGCGGGCCATGCGCTCAAGGCCAACATCACCACTCTCGGCCCGCTCGTGCTGCCACTCAGCGAGCAACTCTTATTTTTTGCAACACTTGTAAAGAAGAAAATTTTCAACGACAAGACCAAGCCTTACATACCGGATTTTAAGCTTGCTTTTGACCATTTTTGCATACATGCTGGAGGGAGAGGTGTGATTGATGAACTGGAGAAGAACTTGCAGCTGGAGCCCGAACATGTCGAAGCATCTCGCATGACCCTTCACCGTTTCGGTAACAAATAATCAAAATAATATTCCATCCAGTTATACATAAATCCATATCCAGATTCATGTCTAAATTATTTATCATATGGATACAGGTAACACGTCATCAAGTTCGACATGGTATGAGCTGGCATACACGGAAGCAAAAGGTCGAGTTCGCCAGGGCCACCGCATCTGGCAAATTGCCTTTGGTAGTGGATTCAAGTGCAACAGTGCAATCTGGCAAGCTCTTCGCGATGTGAAACCTTTGCAAAGTAACCCGTGGATCGATTATATCGATACATATCCAGTCGAGATTGTTGATGGAATTCCTTCTCATAAGCGGCTTAAAGATCATCAATAGATAGTTAGATACTATTGAGCTTAAAAAGCAAATAAAAGGAAGAAGTTCTTACTCCTTCAACCTATTTTATTCTACAACCTCATGTGCACAACTTCCCAGTTCGTTATTTTTATTTATTTGAGATTAAAGGTGAATCGGATTTTATTTTCGCTGCGCGCCTTTTCAATGGCATTATTCTTACTTTTTTTAAGCTTTTAAACATCACGGTTTGGACTGAATAAACTGAACAAATAGTTTGGTTATTTTGATTTTTGAACTGAAAGTGTGCTGTTCAGTTGTTAGAAACTGGTAACTTACAAGGTTGAGGTTTTTGTTTCTTCTAATGGTAAATTTTGGAATAAATTCTGGGCTGGTATGTAATGTTTACATATGGAATTCCAGACTAACATGGTGTTCAACTGTAGCCTGTTGGCTGCATGGAGAAATTCATATGTATCACCCAAGGCAACTCAAATTTTGAGTTTAGATCCGAACCATGCGATTTGTTTTGGCACAAATATTAAAGAGATCCTTCGCATTTATTGGGCTGGATTGATCCAAATTCTGATCGGATGGTTCGAATCCAAACTCAAAATTTAAGTCAGTTCAGAGGATTCGGACTCTGGATGGAGATGGTAATATCAGATGAAACTCTTTAAAAACCAAATCCACACGGGCCAAGATTTTTTCTAACTCCCATGCTCCGATCTCTAACCAGTACAGTAAACAAGACCATACACGGCATATTATACACGCCATATTACATATAGAGGTGCTACTTTTACCGAAACTGAACCAGATACGAACCGGAACTGGTTCGGATCCGATTAATTTAAATACGATATGGTTTAAAAAATATAACTGATTAAATTATGAATACGGTTACAAAATTAATAATTTAATATTCGATCCATATCCGAATCAGAACCGATAGTAATGAATAGGATATATATGGGTTTGATTTAATTTATCCGACTCATAATTGAACCCGACCCAATACCCGTATAAATATCCAATAAAATGATCATACCATTCTTTATAATTATTTAATATAAAAACATATATTAGTAACTATAAAAAGACAATCATTTGTAGTATTTTTTTAAAAACAAATCATAATATATATATAATTATATATCATATCTAGATTAAATCCTTCATTTATTTTAAATCAAATGTCACGCTATTCACATTTTGCCTATTAAATTTTTTGGATGAAATTTATTACTCTCTTCACACAGATCATCGAAATCAAATGTCATGTTCACCTTTTGCCTATAAATTTTTTAAGCTAATTAATTTCTTCTTGATCTCTTTGTCTACCATATATCTGCCTTTCTACACAGATCATTGAAATTTATTGTTCTCTTTACTGATTGAAACAAATTGGTATTAATATTCTATTCATGCATTTTTGTAGCATGTTATATTGTTGTATTATTTATGAATAAGAACAATAGTATACTTTTTATTTTGGAGCAGCTTTTAATTTATATTATAATGATATATTATGTGAGATGTTTAAGAAATTATAATTATATTTAAACGGGGTTTCTCAAATGCTTTGAGTTGCACATGTACCTGCCCTGAATCCGGACCAGACTCAATAATCCACAAACAATTTATGAGTATCTCTCTACCCGAAACCGAAAGACTGGACCCGAAATATGTACGAGTAGAATATATATATAGAGAGAGAGAGAGGTTGGCTAATATCAAAACGTTTGTTCCGGAGCCGTGGTGCAACTCATTGGTTTTCCGATTTTCAAAGTCCAAATGGTCGATCCAACTCGTTAGATGTGATCTTTATATTAAAATGTGCTTGAGACCAAATTTTACATTTTTTGCAATATTTTTACTATTTATTAAGTCAGTTTTAAAATCGCTGATTTTAATAAACAGTGAAAAACAATTGGATCATTGAAAACAACAATTTTAAAATTAGCTTAATAATTAGTAAAAAAAGTTCCAAAAAATTGTAAAAATTTGGTCTCCAAGCACATTTTAATATAGATTGAATGTTGAACGGTTTGGATCGACTGTTTGGACTTTGAAATGAAAAAACCGAAGCGTTTGTTCCATGGCCTAGGAACAAACGTTTTTATATTAGTCACTCACTATATATATATATAGAGAGGAGGGATCAAGTTACAACAAATTTGAGTTACAACAACTATTTTTTTCATTTTCAAAGTCCAAATCGTCGATCCAAACCGTTCAACATGATTATCTAAATAAAATGTGATTGCAGATCAAATTTTACATTTTTTTGAATTTTTTTTACTATTTATTAAGATGGGTACAAAATTCAATGGTCTGAATATGACTATTTTTTGTAAAATACTTAACAAATAGTAAAAAAATTCAAAAAAATGTAAAATTTGATCTGCAAGCACATTTTATTGTGGAGATCATGTTGAACAGTTTGGATCAACGATTTGGACTTTGAAATAAAAATAATGGTTGTTGTAACTTTGTTGTAACTTGATCCCTCCTCATATATATATATCAGGAGGGTTCAAATGCATCATGATTTTGTGCTCCAATATGCTTCACATAATTTATCTCCGTTTTCATAGTCTGAACAATCAATCCGACCGCTCAACATAATCTTCATAATAAAATATTTTTGGAGACCAAATTTTATATTTTTTAGAACTTTTTTACTATTTCTTACATAGGTACAATATTACTTTTTCTTACTTTTAGGAGCATGAAAATTTAAGGAGACCTGGATCTGTGGAAGAGGTACCAACAACAACTTGTTCCCGAAAAACTAAAAAAAAAAAATTGTATAATGTATCACAAATTATTCTCTTCAAATTGATTTACACCAATATCTTATATAATGGTTACTTGAAAATATAACATACAACATGTAAATCTATTTTTTTCAATAGTTTTTTTATAATTATTATACATTAGATAGAAATACAATGAATGCAACCATCCCTAGCTCGCAAAAGAATATATAATGATCACGAATACTGAAATCTAAAGAGCACTATTCATTTTTAGCTATCGGCATGAATTGTGTGACTGCATTTTTACATGCGTTTTGCATTACAAATTATGAGCATGTCTTTTTTTATTTCCTTTTGATAATGATAATTTATGCTATTTATTTTTAACTCCAAGGAAGTCATTACTGTTTAGAATTATCTTATTCCCAACAAAATAATTTCAGCCTTTCCAAAAAGCAGCTTGTAAAATTCGTTGTGTTATAGCCAAATTTTCGTTTCCTTGGATCAGTAGGAAAAATGAAACACAGATTCTTCATTTTTAAGTTCCGCATCAAGTGAAATTCCAGTCAATTTCGTCCAAAATGAATGAAATAGCCTGAAATGACTGGAATCGGTGCCGGTATAATTCTGTTCCAGATTTGAACTAAAGCAAATAATTATATACAGAACTTAATGTTGAGAATTATAAGGGACAAAACCTAGAAAATATATAATATTTAATACATTATTTCAGGCTAGCTAGAAAATTAACTGCATTGCTATTTATCAATTATTAACAAAGCTACAATGTTAATAAAAAACAAAGGCTCATGGACTTTACCGCATTAGCAACAATTAACTGCCAAAACAAAAACAAAGAAAGAGAAGGCAAAAGGAAGTAAACATTTTTTGCAACTTGTATTTACCGCAAAATAATCCCTGAGCTTGTAAAAGAAAACGAAAAAGAAAAATTAAAAGCACCTATACTTGATCCTCCACAGTATGGTATCTTCCACTTGTAGAACTTGTGATACCTACAACTTGGTTATGGTGACCATATGTCGGTGCAGCCTTATGTGTGGCACGAGGGTTTTGAACGATTACTAGTACTGGATCAGTCGCTTTGCCAGAACTGGAGCAAGATGAAGTTCTCTGCACACCGATAAAATAATACAATTAAAAATATTTTTTTAAAGAACTGAGAGATAAGAAACCAACTTTGCTATGTGAATAATGCAAAGTTGCAAACCTATTATGAAAAAGCAAAGTGTGACTTAAAGAATCAATATACTGGCAGTTTTAATGATGCAAAAATTGGCAGTTCGTCAGATATGAGCTGTGCTAATAATGACTAACTTTTGTGAAATTATGAAAAATGTTAATCAAGAGGTAATGCATTGAAAAATAAATACAAGTAATTCAATTTAACTTACCACACCAACATGCCACTCTTGCGAGATCAGGTCCTTGAACTCAGCTTCATCCACTTCCTGAAAAGAAAATGATTCATCAAATAATTACTACTTAACCTACCGCCAGTACTGATTTAGTTATAACCAGTGGTACTTGTGTGTTATGTGTCAGTTGGCCCAAGTTAAAAAGTAACCAAGTTAATCTAAAGAAGATGAGAAGTATTTTAAAAGAGAGTATATATATACCACGCTATAAACTGGAGGCACTGTCATCTCCCAACCTGACTTCAGAGCAGGCATCACAGAGAAATGCATCAATGCATCGGGTATTCTAAAATTCCATCTGAAAAAAAGACAACATTGAGTATTTAATAGTTGTATAAAAGAAAATCAGGTTCCTAATAAGTTACAAGTTATGTACCTTTCACTGATAATTTTTCTATAAAATTCTAGTGAAAAGGTTATTTCCAATACGAAAGGTCTAAATTATCTCATACTTGCACACAATCAGTGTTGATACTTAAGTAACAAAGTATCTAGGATTATAACATAATTTTAAAACTAATAATATCTGGCCAAAAGAAATATGAAAATCCTTATAGTAGCGTAATTTGTTTATCTTGGTACCAGCCAGTAGCCTGGTACGAAGGTAGTTCAATTATTGGCTTCCTAGTAACTTACCCAATGTACAAGAAGATGCAATATTGCACCCATTCACGTACTAACAAGCGAAACCAATAATTATCTGGCGTATCCTCGGTGTTTATATTCATCTGCAGATATGAAGAGAATTATTTTTAGGTCATATCCATACATTTCTTTTGCATACAGCATATCTACAGAAATGTGTGTGTTCTCTAATTCTCAAATTATTGAAACCACTCATCTCACTGGTAGGCATAGGTATCTCCCATGCACAGACTGTACTGCTAACAGATTTACTTCATCTTCATTTTCCTAGCTAGTGTTTGTTCATGATCGAATAAGTCATAGATGTTCAATTATACTGGTTTACTGTTTTTTCAAGGTAATTATCTAGCTAGACCAAGATCCAATATCATTTAGATCCTGTTCTTACTGCAGTCAGATCTCTGATTTACAACTTTTTCCAACTTATTTTTCTTTTCTTACAAGATTTGTTGCATTATATGTATTAATCAGTTAAAACATCTGGACATAAAGCAGAGAAAAAGAACTCTACCACAATCAGTCTACTCAATTATGCAGCAGTACTAGTAAATGCTGGTATGGTAATCCTGGTATTGTGGTACACAAAACCATGACAAGATTAAATATTTAGTTTAGATTTGAAGAGCCTACCAAAATGTATGCCACCGCAACGATCTGCATTGTTCCCTGAAATCTCCTAGTAAAGCAAAATTAATCATTTTTAGCAAATCATCTTAACTGGATTTATTTTAGGATAAATTACCCATATACCCTGCAAAATTTGAGAATGCATATACCTCTAAAAAGTGAGAAATGACTTGTACAAGAACTAATAACCACCAACTCTAATATTCCCAAATATAGACAGGTGGTCAAGGAGGGCAGTGTGGGATATTTTCTTAAGCTTGTCATGATCTCTGGATACTACTTTTTCAGGGCTAATTTAAAAATAAATACTTCAGGGAATTGCAGTGTGGACAGGATATTGTCCCTTTCCCTAAACTAAGGGGGGCTTATTTAAAAAATACTTCCAAGGGTTATACAGTGTTGACAAAAATTGTCTCTTTTTCTAAATAAGGGGAAAAAAGAGGATGATAAACTTACTTAAACATAATGTATTTTGTGTTGAGCGCACCGTGCATCGACTGAACGTCTTCATCCTCTATGAAATTTAATTGCTCACTAAGCATCGATAAGTTCTCTGAAATTCGCCTGAATATGATATAAAATGAGACCATGTAGCTTGCTAGAAGAAAGGCCTGCTTAAAAATAGATAAATAAATGACAAAGCAAAAATTGTATTTTAATTAGGTTCTGGATTTTCTTTTTCCCATATCAAATGTCAATTGAGTAATAACTTAAATTTCAATCTCAACTCATATTCTTGAAACAAGAAGTTCCATACATCAATTGAAAAATAGGCATTGCTAACACAAATACTGAGGTTTATAACCCTATAATAAATTTGTTGTTCCAATTCGCTGAGTATATTTAGAACTCGTTTATGCAACAACACAACCGTGATATGGTAACCATGCAATCAGAAAGCATCACGAGCCCCAAAACACCAAAAAACATAATCAACAAAGTAGCATGAAATAAGAATAGAGTAAGGTTTCCTAACTAGCTAGCTACCTACCGTGAAATAAGGGACACCGGCCTTGTAACCGATTTGAGTCAAGTAGAGGAGGCAGCCGATACCTGCAGTGGTACGGCGCTCGCGCAGGGAGATACGTTCACAAACAATACAGTACCCATGCGATATGAGCAGGAACGCCACAAATGCCGCCGTCTGAAAAAGAATTCCCGTCACGTACACACCAAATGACATCCAGAGAGAGCATACCTCCAGATTTATGCACGAGTACCTGCACATTTTATATTATTATTTCTAGGGTTTTAAGCAATGTTTATATACTATTTTATTTCTTTTCTGTATTTGGCTCTTTCAATTCTCCTCTTTGTCTTTTTCCTTTCTCGTATGTTACATTCAATCTCAAATTTTAAAGTAAGAAATGGACACTAAATTAAAGAAAAATCAGATGAAGTCCCAGGGTTTTTCAAGCAAAGATTAACAATATAGGTACGTCATGACCAGTATGGTACCAGTAACTCGGTAAGTAACAGTGTAAGTCTGGTACAGTAAAAATATGCATAATGTTGTTTGATTTTTGACCAATTTAGAGTTAATACTTGAACCAACTATAACAACTAAACAGTGCTATTGAGGTTTTATTTTTGGTAAGACATTTGACCAATTTTCTGACTTTAAAAGAAAATTATGATATTTTCAAGGGGAAAATTTTAAACTCACCAAAAGGAAAATGCAAGAGCGAGTTGCAGAGTTTTGATCAACGGTACCAGTGATAGCATCCATTGAAGATTATTAGCCTGGCATAACACAAAATTAAATCTTTTAAAGATGATCACATACCTTTATTTAGAAAAGGAAAGGATATGATGGTAAATTGGTAGTTGTAACAACTAAGCATCTCTGCCTCACTTAGTACAACAGAATGTAAAATAAAAGTAACCTCTAATTTTCCTCCTTTACAAATAAAGAAGGGATAAATTAATGAAAGAGAAAAGGAACCTGGAAATGGCGATTTCTCCATGAACTAAGTCCCCATGAGAACCCTGATACAGCCCATATTGCTAGAAAGGCCAAGTAAACCGAAGGTAGCGGCCGGTACGAATCATCTAAATCAATTTGACTCGTTGGAGAAGTTGTAGTAGAGTTCAAGTCCATGTTTCCTCTTTTTAATTGGTTAAAAAGTGAGAGAATTTGTGGGGAAGATGTGACAAAACTACCACGCCAAGAAGTTTATGAAGTCTCAGGCAGAGAGAGGATATATAGGCGGGACTGTGTTCTAACTTCTAATTTCCCACGTTCTGGTGTTTGTTTCAATCTTCTCCTGTTTAAACACTGGATATCTCCATTGATCTCAGTTATTGCTCTTTGAGATCATTTATTATGTTGAATGGACCCTCCAGTGAAGAATGAGAACTGAGAGGATGCAAAGCACAGAGGTGCTTTTTTCTCACCAGAAATGTTGCATGGAGCAGGCAGGAGTGATCAAATGCAAAATATGTTTCAACACTTTTGAGAGTAAATTACAATTTTGCCCTTGAATTTTGATTGGAGTTCCCATGAATAGAGTGAGGCACATTTGTGTGAGTCAATTGATGAAAAGGAGGCCAGATTTGCCTAAAAGTTATTAATTAAATATAGACAAGTTTGACCACGGTCAGAATTTAAAATTTTAGTTTTAATGGTGGTGAAAAATTGAAGTCAACAACAAGGTAACTCATGCAACCTAAATAAAGGGACGTTACAAATGGAATAAATATTATAGCTATCATACAAAAAGAAAGAACTAGTGTTAATTGCATGATGAAATGAGCGTTCCATTTTTATCCGGACATAGGGGCAATATCGTCCAAAATACATTGAAAATGGAGGATGAGAAAAAAATACAAAAAATGGGAAAGGGGATTTGTTAGAGAGATCATGCGTCAGGTTGTGTGTGTGGTTCAGTTCAAGGAATCATGGTATCACACACCCCAATCATCCCCATGGATTATGCATGTAGTGGGGTTGTGTGATCTCCTTTTTTCCTATCAAACGCAAATACTAATCAACATAGAATAGATATTTTATAAAACAATCCTTCCTCATATATCTCTTTTATTAGGAGAAAAAATGGGAGCGAAGGGGCTAGGATGGTCATCGAATCAAATTCGGTCTGATGTTTAATCTGAATTATTCGATCCACGTCCAGATTTGGGCATCGATTTAGCAGTTTATAATTTTAATTGTACTCACTATCTTGAAGTGGATCGAACAATTCAGACCGAATATCAAACTAAATTTAGTCAGAAACTTCTCTATTAGTTGCTTATTGACAGCTATTTTTTTAAGAAAAAATCCTCTCCCTACTCTCTGTGTGAAAACAGACTCCTGCTTAAATTTTTTGCTGAACTAACATATGAAATAATTTGGATATAGGGACCATAAGAAAAAAAAAATCTTCATAGAAAGAATTCAAGACTACCACAACTGATCTTGAAATTCAAACTCCATAATAAATAAATGCCAGCGCAACAAGGAATATATATATGACTTTCAGGGCACGAAATCTTTTTTCTTAATAATGAAATGCAAATATATTATCAATTTATCAGTGTTCGGCGCATTTTGTTCACTGAGATTGCTTATCAATAATACGCCATTATGTCGCTCGTTAATACTAACTGCTTGTAGCCTTCTACAATGATTGATTATTTTATATTTTTGTGCATAGTTCACAGTTAATACTCATTTTTTTTTTTCTGATAAATGAATTATTTCTAAAAAATAGCGCTTTCAAAAGGGGTTAGCGGGTTAATTACTCGCAGTTATCATTTAATAGTTTAATTAACCAAGATAAAAGCGTTTGATAAATTATGATAACATTTTTTTTTAAATCTACTTGTTGTCTTGTTTTAGTTTATGAAGTCCAAATTATAAATCAAACATTTTCAAATTTAATAACACAACATAAATATTAATTTTATGTCTCTAATGTTATAAATCCTAATACTTCGATGCAGTAAGTTAATACTTAAATACTACAAGACCTCAATTTTCAAAGCAAAATAATACGCAAATTGGTTAATGCTAAAAAAATTCAAAGTAAATTAAAACCGAAACATTAAAAACCGTTAACCATCAAAATTCACTAAATCTATATATATATGTGCTATTTCAGCACTATCATTATCCGTGTTTTTTCAGCAATTATTTTCTTAATCATCAAAATATGTTAATTTTTTCAAAGATTTTAATATCAAAATGTCCAAGAACTATTTCATCAACTTCATTTTAATTTAATCGTGTCTTCTAAAAGCTAGTAAGAAATAGAGAATAGCGTCTTGACGTCGACTTGAGAGTAGGTCCGATGGGCATCGGACCTACCTCGGTTCGATGGGTTTAATCACCATCGATTTTCTTTTAGATTCGTGCAAAATGCTTTAAACCCCGTGCGTGTATGTTTCAAGTTTCGTACGCACAAATCACTCCGTTCTCTTACGGTAGATCTGCCCATCGGAACCAAACTAAGTCCGATGGGCATCGGACCTACACTTATCTCCTTAACGTCTTCCCGTTTCCGAAGTAAACATTCGATGATTGGAAACCCACCTGAATTCTGTAACGGAAACGGACTTCCAATGTTGTAACGAGTCATAAACAAACTTCAAAATTTGTGATTATTAGTCTGTTCTTGTAAAACACTTGAGAATATTTATATTGAACTTTATATTCTAATTTCTAATTCAGCATAGCAATTTCTTTTATAATTTTTGAAATTTATGAGAATTTCGTAATTGGCAAGCTTTTCTTTAAAAAAACATAAGTTTCTAATTCTGATGTTGACAAAAGTATAGATTCTCATTCGCCTATTATTAATTGCTAATTTTACATTGGACTTTCAATTCTAATTACTAATCCAACGTGGTGACTTCTAATGAATTAAAAAACAGAGATGTTCTAAGTTATTTTCTATTATTTTTATTACAAATATATTTAATTTCATTCATTTCGATGCTCTTATGGCTCTGTCAGTGACCCGTCATACTGGTGCGGCAGATGAACTGCCACAGAAAATCTAGACTGTTTGTAATGCTGCTGTTTAGAAAAAATAAGATGATGGAATGGTAGGAAAGCGTTTTGAGAAGCTGACATTTCACTTGTCCCACATAAACGCTCAACAACACATTGACTAAATAATAATTTTGAGTATAAAAATATCATTTGATATTTAGGTGCAATTGGAGGGCATTAGGTAAACCAATTCTATATCATATTGACTCAAATAGTTATTTTTTATCTTCTTGTAGTGTTTGGATTAAAGAAGATTGTTGATATTATTATATATGTGAGGGGTAGCTTAGTAATTTGTGCTAATGTAACTGTTTACTTACCCAACTAAGTATTCCTGAAACAACAGACACCTTTTTTTCAGGGAAAGAAAATTGAGAACTAACGTTAATTTCTATGTATATTTGATCTAAAAAATAAAAATGCAACGGTGTTAGTTTTTTTTTATTGTTTATGGTTGGATATACTGAGTGTACACAGATCAAATTGGATAAGTCATAAGTTTGTAGTGGTAAACTTTTGGAGGTTTTGTGATTCGATAAATATATCCAAAATAAGCAATAGTTATATGAAATGTAATTCAAATCATTATATTTGTTGAGAATTTTTTTTTGTATGAAATGTAATTCAAAATAAGCAATAGTTAAGAAAATTAAATTTAATCATGTTACAAAATCCAATTACCATTGATAAATAGAAATATTTTCTGAAAGGAGTAAAAATTAAAAAATAATATTATAATAAATTATTCCTGAAATTGTTTACTAATTCGATAAAAATAATGATTTTTTCCTTAAAATAATATTATGTGAAGGTTTAGGTGTATTATGCTTGACCTTGTTACCAACATTTTTATTCAAAATTTGAAAATTCAACTAATATCGAATTAAGTAAAAACTAATTTATGATATATTACCAAATGATTAATATGAGTTATAATAGCACATTGTACATTTAAAATTAGGGTTTAAGGTGCTGTTACCAGTGGGGGGAATAATAATAGATCAATTGGCATTATTTTCTACTTAATCCTACTCACCAAAAATTTAACTCTAGTATTTGCACAAAACCTTCAAAATATCCATTTGAATCTACCTTTAAAATCCGGATATAATAGGCTTCATAAATAGGGTTCCTTATTATGGGCTATAGATTACATGCTGGGCTTCTGGCCCTAAATAATTAAAAATCTAATCATACAGGCTGCAAACTACATCTACATAAATATATAAGGTAATGTTAGCCCATGTATGACATCCGGCCTACTAATAACTATTATAACTGGGTCCGGATCCTCTTGTAATTCAATTTTTTAGTTTAGATTCGGACAGTCCGATTCGAATTCAGGACAATCCGGCCCGAGTTAGAGCGCACGGGGCCCCTTTAATATGACGGACTAATTCAAATCGGACGGTCCGAATCTATACTAAAAAATTGAGTTACTTTAGGAGATCCGAACTCAAGATAACTTTGGTATCATCTCATGTTTATACTTGTGTTTTTTTAAGGAGCAATTTCATGCATACCATTCACATTTTTCAAATTTTACGTATTTACCCTTCAAATTCATAATATTGAATTTATCATTTATACATGGTGGTATTTACGCATATACTTGCGTATGCATCATAGGTAAGAAAATGAACAATTTGTCCTCACGAACTGACCAATTACAAGATTGAACATTTCTCTTATACACAATACATATTTTTTTAATAAATAATAAAATGAGAACTTTATAAAGTTAAATATTTTAATAGAAAATATAATATTTTGGATAAATTATGAGTTTTTCAATCTTGAACGATAAATTGATATTATGAATTTTAAAAGAAAAAATATGTTATTTCGAAAATATTAAATGGTATACATAAATTCCTCCTTTAAACAATCATGTATAAAAAGTGGCTTTGAATAGTATCTATAGAAAATTATACAAAAAGAGAAGCAAATTGGACTCTTCATGAAACTGAAATATCAAGTTGATATTATTATATACTAGTATTAAATCATTCATCTACCAAGGAATAATGAGGTCTCTCCACCAAATTTACTTTGGACTTAAATTAACACCTCAGCCCCACCCAAAATAAAAAAAGCGCACCAATTAGGCTTCAGAAAAGGTGTTTTTGATGTAATCTAATGGAATGGTTATCTTAAATTCTGTTTAGCTCTTAGCCATTGGGAAGGGGTATTGTAACTTGCCATTTGTCATTCTTTGTTGCATTTTGCGCCACACTCCCTCCAAAACTGTTAAATTACGAGAACATCCAGGAAATTTTTTTTTCGGAAACTTAGAGCATCTATCCCGGTACTATTAGAGTTTCTACTAATGTGACAGTTTCTAATCTAGTTTCAGAGATGTGGGAGAGTTTCTTATTTATAAACTATGCAGTAAAGTCTCTTATTAACAAACTGTTTATAAACTCCATGCTGATCAAATGATTGGCTCAAATTATTTATGCTTTTTAATTTGTTACTGACGTGGCTTGAAATTCTAAAATTAATTTCATAGATGTGAGAGTTAGAAATTTTAAAGATTTTAATTTCTAAAAAGATATTAACAGTTATTTAAAAACTCTTGAGTTACTGGAAATGTAGATGCTCTTAGTTTCTAGATGCATTTGATTTTTGCTTTTTACTTTCTAAATAACATTTTTTGGGAACACCCAACATTGTTTGCTTTGCTTCATACACCCTTGATATGAAACCTCCAATATGTTTTCATTAGCTTAATCAAGAGGTGTAATTTATGAGGATTAACAGAAACAATATCGGAAATCGCAGGTTTGTAGAACTAGAAAGTTCTTAGACATTATTTGGCAAAATGTACACTTTGTTGTGCAAACAAAATGTGTAAAAAAAATTCAATTGGTGGCCTAAATTCTTAGAAAATAGAGTGCCAATGGAGGCTGGTTATTTTTTGTTTGTCACAATCAGCAACTGAGATGGTGCACATTTAGAAAGTTCCTATACACTATTTGGTGGCCTAACATGTACACTTTGTTGTGTAAACAAAAAGTGTAAAAAAGAAATTCAATTGGTGGCCTAATTTAAATTTAGTGCTACCGTAGAAAAATTAGGATCGTTCGTTTTGACTTGACACGGTTATTAAAGAGACTCCGCTAATTTTTAAATTGATTGAGATTCTGATGGAACGGTCTGAAATCTAAATTCAAAATTTTATGTCACTGCATTGAATACGGACTTATTATTTTTGTTGGTCACTATCAGCATTTGAGATGGTGCAGTGGCACACAAAAATTTGGAGCATATCACATCAAGGGATAATCACAAAGCTAATCCAACACAATATGATTATCATATGTGCAACACTTGACACGTAGGTTGGGAGCACACATTAGTTAGAGAGAGATATTCTAGATGCAGAAATTAGAATGGCGTCAATTTTAAGCTAATGCCTTTTTCAGAATTTTTTTTTATTTTTAGAACAACAATAAAAAAATTTAAAGAACCAAAAAGCAAAAGATTTTCAATGCTATAGAAAACACTGCACCAAATGTACGATTCTTTTAAGAATGATAACATAATGTTGCACAGTTGATCACAAAAGTATGTTGTCTTCCTTAAGTCAACATGCTAAGGAACCGCATTAAATATGAAGTTTCTTAACAAATTTTTAAAAGGAACTGTACACTTTTTCGTTTTTTATTTTTTTAAAAATATTTACTATTTTTCTAAAAATAAAATATTTTGTCATTTTTCATCATATGCCAATTTACAGAAACCTGTTTTTGTTAACAAAATATGAGAAAAAGGCAAAAAATAATTGAACATGGAAAGGAGAAAAAAAAGAAAAGTGAATTTTGACTTGCTGGAACTCATGATTTCTGAAAGCACTAAACGATGGCCGCAGATTGCTTCGTTCTCTTGTGGCAGTCATTTGTGTAACCATCTATAATGTTGCTATTCTGACAAAGCAAGATGCCCAAAGTATATCAGCCGGTTCTAACCGGCATTAGTCTCTGTCAAGCTAATGACATGGGCAAAGTACACCTGGTAAAAAAGCTTGAAAAAATAAAACTAATGGGGTGGCGACATGATCATGTGTTATTAATTTACATACCTGTTTTTTTTTTTTAACTAATATGGACTTGATTTGGACATTGTTTGTTGGCGTGTATATAGTTTTTTGTTTGCTAATATTGATGATGACACAGAGGATACAAACTCATATTTTTTTGTTATTGTTTGCTAATATTGATGAAGACACACAGGATACAAACGACGTGATAAAGTTTTGAGTTTAGATCCGAAGATAAATTCTTAATTTGAGTTAACTCAGAGGATACAAACTCATATTTTATCGAGTCGGCATCCTCCAAGGTAACTCAAAATTTGAGTTTACATCTAAAGAAATTGTTTGGCAATAAGGAATTAAGTTTTTTTAAAACTTAATCCGTTTTCTTTAGCTTCCTTAGCCGCTTAAGTCTGCCGAACATCAGTTCCTTAGCGCGAATTAAGATCACCTCCTTTAGCCTCATTTTGCCCGGGTCTTAATTCTCTACCCGGACCTCAAGGCACCTCAACCTCTTCCTTTAGCTTCCATAGTGCTCCTTAAGCTCTTAATCATTCACTCTTGATCCCTTGTTACTGAACAGCCCAAACTGTCCAATCATAATTCGGATAATCAACGTCAATTTAGAAATTCACAAAAAAAATTAATATTCGTACCAAAACTGACTAGACGGTCCAGATTCAAACTCAAAATTTAAGTTATCTCAAAGAATCCGAACTCAATTTTACCTTGGTTCATACATTAAAAAAAACCAGCATAAATGCATAATGATTATAGAGTCGTAAGATCTTGGGAGTATGAATAGAACCTTTTAATCAATTGGAGATACTGTTTAGATGTGTTCATTTTTTTTTTCTCCCTACTCTCTGCCTCTGTTATTGGTTGGAACTGGGAGGCATGTGCGCATTTGCATACTCATTAGCCCATATCCCCCAGAAGTGCACTGTTCATGTCTAAGTGCTTCTCTGTGAGAAGTTACAAATTCGAAATCATGATTTTTTATAAATATTTAAAAATGAAAAAACTTGTTCTTCATCTTTATCTTAAAAATTAAAAATTGTTACATAAATCTAAGCCGAATGCAAAAATCTCGATCTATATATCGAACAATCCAGATTGAGTATCGAGCCCAATTTAATCAGATGCCTATCAAACCTGTCGCACCCATATAAGCTATATCATGTGCTTCGTGTAGAGAGTCAACGAGTCAAAAAAACACTTTTATGTGAACTATCAATGGGGGACCAGTCTAAGTGCAAATGAGGATATAGTTCCATTTTCCACTAAAATATAAATTCTTTATATAGAATTTCTGATGAAATTTCCCGCTGGGATTATCGCACTTAGCTGGGTTAGTGGATCACTTTAAAGTTCCTCTTTAGGTTAAACAATTATTACAATAATATATCGTTTTCGTATATCTCTCTGTAATTGTAACAAGACACGGACACGATGTTTGGTGTTTTTCTCTTATGATCGTATCATTTATTAAAAAAAAAAAAATATATATATATATATATATATATATATAGAGTAGAACTAGGGTGCTCCTAAGCTCACCAAGCCCTTCCGTGAGCGCGACTCTAAAACCTATCGAATTGACTTCAAACGACATTTTCAAACCGTTAGATGTTCAATCTATATTAAAATGTGCTTGGAGACCAAATTTTACATTTTTTGGAATTTTTTTACTATTTATTAAGATGGTTTGAAAATCGCTGTTTTCCAATGGTGCAGAATTTTAATAAAAACAGCGATTTTCAAACCATCTTAATAAATAGTAAAAAAATTTCAAAAAATGTAAAATTTGGTCTCCAAGCACATTTTAATATAGATTGAACATCTAACGGTTTGAAAATGTCGTTTGAAGTCAATTCGATAAGTTTTAGAGTTGCGCTCACGAAGGGCTTGGTGAGCTTAGGAGCACCCTAGTTCTACTCTATATATATATATATCTCTCTGTAAATTTTTAGTTTTGAATTTTTTGCGCCAGGAATGAATGTAAATTGTAAAAGCAAACCGTCCAACCGTCTCAAAATCTGTACCCACAACCCACGCTACAAAATATATATAAAACATTGTGAAATTAATATATTTAGACTTACAACTTTCAAGACTAATGAGTTCACAAAAGGTTTTTGTGCACTTCTAGTGCGTTTGTTAGTTTATAGTCATGTTATGTCGGACGGTAATGATTTGCACTGTGTACTTAATTTTAACTATATATGTAACTGCAAGTAAATTGAAGTACTAGTGCCAATGCAAATTGCAATTTCTTAGAGGTATTTCGCCATTTTTTAAATTGGCATTTGGTTTTATAATGCGATTGGTGATGGGTGGATGATCAATTCAAATTTTAACGGAGTAAATTAATTGTGTTTTATGACCATCTAGTGGCACCAATTTGCCTAAAGCCCTTTAAACATGGAAGTAAAATATTAGTGGTAACATATAATAGTGATTGGTTCCATGATTGCGGGGAATGTCAGCAAAAGATCTGGTGGATAAAAGATGTGCATCTGTTACGCAACGCAGATGATGAGACGACGAGCGATCCACGCAAGACGAAGCTAGAAAATTGAGATTAAGAGATTAAAAAATTAAATATAGTGTAATTTTATTTTACAAGGAAGATAAAAAATATCAGTACATATACAATTTACAAAATTTAATGGAGAATTATAAATTTTGAATTTATGAGAAATGCTTTACACTATTTTTCTAACGGTACCTTCACCTCTTGGATTCAAGGAGTCCGGCTAGTATGATACTGGTATCATATGATACCAATTCTCAAATTTATTGGATAGATTTCAAACGACTAATACAAATTGTTCAAACTGGTTTACTTTATGAGTGAATGTGTTTACATGCAAAAAAATATTTTTTTCGAGTTATTTTAGTGTTAAGTCAAGCGGTCAAAAATATTAAAAAATAAATACACTAAAATTAACTTAAAAACTCCTACATTTGACTTGATACTAAATAAATTCAAAAATTATAAATTTTGCATGTAAATGCACAAGCACAACTAATGAAGTAGATCGGTTTTAACGGTTTGGATTCACCGTTTGAATTCGATTCAATAGGTTTTGGAGTTGGTGTTTTATACCGAAATTTTTATTAATATTAAAAAATATATAAAATTTAACATTATGCACTCAAATTCTGGAAAATTCGAAATCTACCCAATTCGGAGAATAATTCTCCAGATCCAGACCTTCTTTCTGGAAAATTATTCTCCGGATCCAGGGGCACCTCGGTTAACGCAGACCCGGAGAATAAATTCTCCGGATTTGAGTTTTTTTTAAATTAAACAGAAAATGTTATGATTTATTTTTTTATTGAAACATTAGAAACATTTAATATATTTCTTTGAAAATATATGGAATAATATATAATTTAATTTATTAGAAAGACTATGACAAGTAACCTGGATCAACATTTTTCAGGCCGGATTTTTTGCGGCTGTAAGAAAAATTAAAATATTTCTTTGTGTGATATTGGAAAGAAATAAAAATGTTTTGGATCTGAGTTATTGATTCCGTTTCAAAAGTCACTTCTGAGTAAATAAAGAAAATATTGTGATCCTTCTAGTACATTTAAATTCTAAGATATTGTATCCATTTTGAAAAAAAAAATTGATAAGAAATCATTTCGTCTGACAAAAGTCAGAGAAAATTCTTATTTTTTCGAAAATAGAAGGACCACAATATTTTCTGTATTTATCTAGAACTAGAAGTGACTTTTGAACCGGGACCAATAACTCAGATTCAAAATATTTTTATTTTTTTCCAATAACACAAAGAAATATTTTAATTTTTCTTACAGTTGCAAAAAATCCGGCCTGAAAAATGTTGATCCGAATTATTTGTCGCAGTTTTTCTAATAAATTCAATTATATAGTATTTCATCTATTTTCAATATAAAAAATAAATAAATCATAACATTTTCTATTTAATTAAAAATAAATAAAAATAAAAATAAAAAACTTAAAACCAGAGAATTATTTTCCGGAAAGAGAATCTTTGAATTTGAAAAATTATTTTTCGGAAAGAGACGCTGGATCCGGAAAATAATTTTCCGGTTTGGGCAGATTCAGAAACAAGTTGAAAATAGGGACAGATTTTGAAAATTTAAACTTTTTGTATATTAATAAAAATTCCGTGTTTTATAAGCTGACATTGATATCATACTAGCTGGATTCTGGACTCAGGAGGAACAACCCTTAATCTTGAGGTCCGGATTTTCTAAAGTAATTCAAATTTTGAATTTGAATTCAGACTGTTTGATTATAATTTGTATTAATTCAGACCAATTTGAAAATTTATGAGGCATCTTTAATATCCGTGCTAAAATGATCGGACGGTATGAATTCAAACTCAAGTTATGGAGTGTTCATAGCATGACTTAACATATTGATGTTACTATTTGAGGCTTTATTATGTGCTTCTATTTATGCATGCAGCAGTGACTCACATATTGATGTTACTATTTCAGGCTTCTATTATGTTTGTGATTTTCTTTTTTGTTAATTGATGATGGACCGAAGGTATAATATAGCTCTATGTTTTTTAATTAGTTTAATTCATAGTTAGTATGAGGGTAGAATTGTCAAAAGAGTATAACGAATATTTTTAAATAATTGTGCCAGAAATTTTAAATAACAAACTTAAAACTGTTGCTCTTGATCTATGTAAAGAGTCAAATGTTTAAATTACAAAATTTTAATTTTCTGGTTCGTTTTGTTTAGCATGAGAATGATGAGAGGTTCAATACCGAACAATTTTGATATATTTATTTTTCCAATAAAACTTTAACCTCTTGACAAAAAATTAAAGCCTAAAATGCAGATCCTTTCAATAAATAAGTTCAAGAGTTTGAATTTATCATTGAAGCCAATTCGATAATTTAAGTTAAGCTCACATATGCATTGGTTGCACACGGAAGACAACACAGCGAGAGCCATATCAAATCTTCAGAGCCTACAGAATATTCTAGAATTCAAATAGGATATTCCCCTCCTCAAATATTTCCAAGCAGCAGAACCCACCAAAGTGGAGCACAACTCAATGATTCTTACTTTGCTTTTATTTATTTTTCCCCAATAATAAGAATTTTGTATTTCCAAAGCACAGTGACTTAAAAACAAAGCAATATGACCCTTTTCCGTTTGCAAATTATAACCAACATTTTACTTTAATGGCATTGTTGTAGTATTTACAAAAGACACCCAACAACGAGATTGAGAGTTATTTTTTTACATGAATTTAATATCAAGTCGATTACATTTTTTTTTTTCAAAGTTAGTCAATTTTATATTAGTTTTGGATCCTGCATAGCTATCATCCAGTTTCTCAGACTTTAATTTTAATTTTGATTTCATAATAAAAGAAATACTAGAATTAGAGAAACGCTTCCCATAATAATTTTTCTTCATTGTTTCATTGATTTTACTGTAAATGTATAAAAAACTTTAGGGTGCCAAATGAATAATTTCTCGTATGGAAACACAACTAAAAATAGAAGTGTCACGGACAGCAAATTCAATCCTTTTATATTAATTAATTAGCTAAACAAAAGAAGTACCACTAATCTTGATGGATCTCAAATAGAAGCATAATTAAAATAACAACTTTATGAAGTTTCATCAGAGTTATATTAGTCTGTGTTATTGATTTACATTGGAATTTCATGTAATGTATATAATCATAATTTGTTCTTCATCGTAAACGAGCCAAGCCGAGTTGAGCTAGACAGAACTCCGCTCATGCTAAAGCAAATTGAGCCGTACCGAGCCAATCACAAGACGAGTTGAGCTAGCTTATTCTTTCCGTGAGTCGTGCATAGATCGAGAGTTATCACGACTTAGTGTTGCGAGCCACACATAGATTATGAGCTGAAAAATAATTTAATCTTCTTATTACAACAAATTTCATCCTCTCATAATAAACACATACAAAAATAATAAAAGATTGAACGAGGCACGAACTGCAATTTTTTTGTCAGTCCTACACACGTGTAAGGTGATTGTCAAGTATTTTTAAGTCGCATAGACGAATCTAATCGGATATTCATTCACCCCTTTGAAAACTTAAGCAATTGGATCACGGGTGCGGGGAATAAAACTGTTATTCCCAGGATATTCTGGGATAATTCTCTAGTTAACACTTTGATACTAAGCCTCATAAAACCACTGAGTACTAAGCCCAGGTAGCAAGTCCAAGAAGTAGGTCTGTCCGAGTTGTCCCTACGCGACTCTGCTTAAACTGCCAGCCCGTGAAATAAGTATGTTTGAATTCTCCGTACGAGACTCGAACTGACTTGCCGGCCTGCGAATAAGTCCAGTCGAGAATCCGTACGAGACCCAAACCGACTTATAAGCCTATAAATATCCCGAAATTCAATGAGCTTGGAACCACGATTCATGCAGTACATAGAGGATAGAGTTACGTATTGAGAAGATCCGCAACAAGTTTGAACTTGGATACGTAATAAATACACATAACACGCACGGACTAATCACTCTCGAATAATAATGTGCTTAGACACACTGCGCGTTAATCTTTCGGAAAATACGACGTAGGAACTCAAATTTGACTGTCACTGTATTACTTAAATCACAAAAAGATACTTTGTATAGCTTTTCATATGCTGATTCCACTTTTGAAGAAACCAGAAGGAAGAAAAGGTTAAAAAAAGCAAGATCTTTTTTAGATTCTTCTTTCAAGTTTATATTTTTCTTTTTAGAAAAAAACTTCTTTAAAGAACAACGCGCATCGTCTATATTTTGTATCGTTGTCGTGAAAAAAAAATTATGTAGTAGATTTATCTCTCATATGTTGAAATTCAACTTGCCCTCTCCTTACGATTATGTCCCTCGAGAAGCATGCATAGGCGCATAGCAACTAATTACGCGTAATCAGTCAACGACACTTAGTGTTTTTTTGAAGCCGAACATGTGATATTTCTTGTCGACAACTTATGACTCGACATGAACTTAAAAGTTGTTTATTTGATTATCCATTAGTTTTTTTAGATAAAAATGAGATTGATTCTCCAAAAGACCCTCCAAACAATGATTGATTATCCTTAATAAAAGTTTGGAGTATGATCCTAGCTAGCCATTTATAAAATCTAATGCAAACATATTAATGAAAGAATATTATTGCTTAAAAACATTATGTGGTAATTAAAAAATATATCACATAATGTTTCTACTTTGAATATATTTCTAACAATTAATATATACCTTCCCAAACGAGATGTTAAAAGTTGTTGTCTGAAAGAGACTAAGCAAGGCTCAAGGTTATTCGGACAAGAGTGATATAAAAAATTGACAAAAATGCCCTTCATCAAAATGCACTCCTTTTTGTTATTCTACTAATCAGGATTTTAAATAGCGCACTATAGCGATACTATAGTGTTTTCGGACCAAAAGCTATAGTGTTATCGGCGCTATAGCGTGCTATAACGGCGAAATTGACACTTGTCATGCACATGGTATGATTAGTATGACACGTATATGAATAATTATTATTAATTAGTAGATTTAATCTGATATTTAAAATATATAACTAGAATTAAAATAAATATGTTGAATATACTACATCCCGTGAGGTAACTCAAATTTTGAACTTGAATACAGACCATCCGAATCTGGCTAATATGCTACGCGTATATAAGGGCCCCCTCCGTGCTACGGCTCACTTTTTGAATTTTCAAAATCCTAACGGTCGATCCGAACCGTTCAACATGATCTCCATATGAATATGTACTTGCAAACCAAATTTTACATTTTTTAGAATTTTTTTACTATTTATTAAGCCACTTTGAAAATCGCTGATCCAATGGTCCAGAAAAGTTTACTGTTGTGTACAAATTAGTGTTTTTTCAAAGTGGCTTAATAAAATAGTAAAAAAATTCTAAAAAATGTAAAATTTGGTTTGCAAGTACATATTCATATGGAGATCATGTTGAATGGTTCGGATCGACCGTTAGGATTTTGAAAACTCAAAAAGTGAGCCGTAGCACGGAGGGCCTTTATATACGCGTAACACCGTAGCACTGTCCCAGACCATCCGTTATAAATTCACATGAATCTTAAAGTTGTTTGTTCTTTATTAATCTGCTTCGTAAATTTCGATTAAACCCAAAAGTTTCAATTGATCCAATCTTGAACAAACTAAAAAAATAAATTACCTCATAAAATATACACTCCTGAATAGAACCGTCACTTGGAAGGACAAAATCTAAATTTATAGATCCAAGAACATAATCCAAAAACCCAAAAATTTATAGAACCGTCACTGAATAGAACCGTCTCTGTATCATTGAAAGAAGTATCTCCACAAGAGAAGAGAAGGGGCCTCAATTTTATTATTTTAACATTTTTATTCCTTAGTTGGAGTTCTTTATTGTCACATTGTCACTGATTATACAGCAATATAAAATGGATTGTATAAGTGGATGAAAAAGCAAAAGTCAATTAACGCTGAAAGTGGACCCCACGCAAACCTTTTTCTAGTTTTCTCGAAAATAAATCTGCTGCGATTCCGAGGTAGATCGCAGGAACCTGCGATCCCATCTCAACTGTTGGTCTTTATCGAGATGCGTGCGTGCAAATTTACTTTTTAAGAACGTTTCTGAGATCCGCGCTCGAAAAAATTTGAACCGTTGATTTCGAGATCGCAGGGTCCTGCGATCTGCCTCGGAATCGCAGCAGATTCGGACTCAGTTTTCTCTCGTCTTTTAGACCTGGAGATTGTAGAATACAGTACATAAACCAACCACAGATAGATGAAAAGGTGAAAAAAGAAATGAAAAAAATTACCAAGTAATAATTCCCTGCTTGTAAATAACCGCAAAAAGGAATCTAATACAGTGACAGACAACTCGCGATACGAAATGCTACACGGGTTACAAACGAGAAGAACAATATTCAAATCCATAAACTTGCCACTCGTCGAAAGCAGAATTAGAGGGGAATATTTTTTTTTAAAAGAAAGAGGCCTTTCGATGGGCATTGGACCGCACCGCTCAGAGGATTTTTTTTTAAAAACATAATAATTTTTTTTTTTTACCAAACTAACATGATTATTATTTTTTTTACAAAAATCATAAGAACCGAATTGCCAATTTGGTCCGCTTGGTTTTTTTTTTTTGACCGAATTGGCAATTCGGTCCCTGCTGATTTCACAGTGTTTCATGAACAACGCCGCAGAAAATCCGAAAATGAGGCTAGACCGAGTTGTCAGTTCGGTCCAGAGTTTTTTTAGCCCGGACCGAATTGGCAATTCGGTGCCAAGGGGAAATCTTTTATGGGTGCAGAACTTATCCCATTTGAACCATCTTCGTCCAAAGAGGTGCGGACACCGCATGATTAGATTGTTGCTAATTAATTTAACCGTGATTTGATTATCATTTAATGAGGTAATAATTTCCTTCCATTTTTATGAAGCGCTGTAAATCCATGGTACAGCAATACAGAATGTTACTTGAAATTTCTGTTATCCTAAAAATGAAGGTCTCCATTGTTCTATTTCTCATATACTATATTTCAAATGGAAGCAATTGTGCAATTGTTTCGTCAAAAATTCAAAATAAAAAACAAAACAATTAAATATAACTATTAAGTAATAACAGTTTAGTTTCACGAATTAATAAATTTTCTATATGATAATAATCTATTATAGATAAATTTAATCATTAATACTAATAATTATGAATTACGAATATTGTGAAACAATCTATTGTTCCTATTATGAACAATATTCGTAATTCATAATTATTAGTATTAATGATTAAATTTATCTATAATAGATTATTATCATATAGAAAATTTATTAATTCGTGAAACTAAACTGTTATTTACTTAATAGTTAATATTTAATTGTTTTGTTTTTTATTTTGAATTTTTGACGAAACAATTGCACAATTGCTTCCATTTGAAATATAGTATATGAGAAATAGAACAATGGAGACCTCCATTTTTAGGATAACAGTAATTTTAAGTAACATGCTGTATTGCTGTACCATGGATTTACAGCGCTTCATAAAAATGGAAGGAATTTATTACCTCATTAAATGATAATCAAATCACGGTTAAATTAATTAGCAACAATCTAAATCATGCGGTGTCCGCACCTCTTTGGACGAAGATGGTTCAAATGGGATAAGTTCTGCACCCATAAAAGATTTCCCATTGAGACCGAATTGTCAATTCGGTCCGGGCTAAAAAAACTCTGAACCGAATTGGCAATTCGGTCCCTAGGCATGCCAATTCCGTGAAATCAGCAAGGACCGAATTGCCAATTCGGTCCAAAAAAAAAAAATCGAATTGGCAATTTGGTTCTTATGGTTTTTGTAAAAAAAAAAAGTAATCATATTGGTTTGGTAAAAATATTTTTTTTTAATTTAATTACGTTTTAAAAAAAAAATCCCGCTTAGAGCCATTTGATTTGCTGTAAAAGTTACGAAATTAGTTTAGATTTACGGACATAATTTTAAATAAATTGTCCGTACAAATTTTAAAATAAATTTGATGTAACAACTTTTAGAGATATCTTACTAGCATATCTCTAAGATAGGTCTTAGAGATATCTTACTGTACAACTTTTAGAGATATTTTACTAGCCGAAATTTTTATTTATACAATTTTAATAAAATAAATTAACCAAATAACCATCGTTTTTGGTCAATTCTAATTCTAGCACGGCCGCACCGGCATTCTGCGGACCCATTTGAGCGGGGCCGCAGAATACCGCTGCGGACCCTCAAATGGGTCCGCAGAATGGTTCTGCGGACCCTTGTTTTTTTTTTTTTTTTTAAAATCCAGTTTCAACCCACGCATCCCTAGAAATCAAATTTAAGAAAACAATTTTTAATTTTGAGCGGCAGAGCATTTGACCCTGGGTGCCTCGGAGCATGTGACCCATTAATTTAAGTCTACTCTCCTCTGTGATTGGATGCACAAAAAGGAGCAATTGTGACCCATTAATTTTAAGTCTACTCTACTCCCCTGGAGTGCCTCGGTAAAACAACACAAAAGAAAAAGAAAAAAAGGGGTCCGCAGAATGGTTCTGCGGCCCCATATGGGGGTCCGCTCCGGCATTCTGCGGCCTCCTCCATATGGGTCCGCAGCGGTGTTCTGCGGCCGTGCTAGAATTAGAATTGACCAAAAACAATGGTTATTTAATTAATTTATTTTATTAAAATGGTATAAATAAAAATTTCGGTTTTACTAGCATAGAACGAAGATAGGTCTTAGAGATATCTTACCGTACAACTTTTAGAGATATCTTACTAGCATAGAACGAAGATAGGTCTCAGAGATATCTTACCAAACAACTTTTAGAGATATCTTACCATCACAAATCGGATCTAACAGTTCTTAGAGATATCACGTCAAATTTGATCTGACGCTCATTGAAACGCTCTTGATTCATTTTTTTTTTTTTGTAATGTTGTTAGGAGTAATGGAATGCTTTCATTATCCAAAATGAAGAATATTTCTCATCAAAAAATCAGTCCAATAATACTACTCACTGGTAAATAGCGCAAGACTTCTTCGTGAATCTCCGCTATTTAAATATTTGAATATTTGAAGCCTCCTTAAGTTTCCGTAAACTTTATTTAGGTTCATTGATAGCTTAATTCAAGAGAAATACTTCTTCTTGTAATGTTTATATGCTGGAGGGAAAGATACTCGAGAATTTTCAAAGATCAGGTTAAAACCATACAAAATTTGATCATAGAGATGCTAGAACAATGAAATTATTTGCACTGAATGAAAGAGAAGTTCTCTTGAAATAAGAGTTTTAAGATATCAATTTCTTTTCATTTTTTTTTCTTTTGCTCTTTTTAAAAAAAAAAATTCAAATGTGTTGAATCCTTTAGAAACTTTTTTTATCAATAAAATAAATAAAGACTTTGGATTTCTTTTGTCCAAAATGTTAATCCATGTCCGAACCTTAAGGTATGTAATTTTGAATGAAGTTTTTTTAACGGCTATCTACAAATTAAAACAGTCAGACACAAACTTCTTAGTGCATATTAAGATTTAATTATACTTTTGTTATCTAACAGCTTAAAGTTAAGCCGGCAGACCTAGTGCTACATGATACATACAATAATCATATTCGCATCATGTGCATAATTATTGATATAGACATAATATGTAACGAAGATATATCTCAAAATATGTAATGATACACATTTTTGCCCATTCATACCCAAATAAGATCTCAACTTTTATTAACTTGCATAATAATTTTCCGTAAGGTATATATTTTTTTAACATTTTTACAAACTATATTTTTGTAAGGTATATATTTTTTAACTTTTAAGTTCTTGTCGGTTGAAAAGAAATAATTCTATAAATAGGATACATAAAAGATGTATATTGTCATAAAACACAACTGCACGCACACATAAAAAGGTGCTTTTCATTTCTGTGACAGGGGTCAATGCTGTTTTTTCTTAAAAAATTAAAACTAAAATAAAAAGTCAATGTTGGTGCAGATTACTAGATTGACATGTAAGCCATTAGAAAGGTAATAATTATAGAAAAGATTTGGCACTGTACTTGCAATTTTGCAAATATTCTTAACCTCTAACAGTGCTCTCACCAAACATCTCCAACACACATTTAAAAAAGAAAAAGGCCTCAAATGGCACTTTTAAAAGTCAATAAATTTAAAGCATCACAAAACTATAAAACAAATTAAAGTAATTGGTGGAATGTTTTTCCTAAATTAATCAGGTGCCTTCCTGCTCAAGCCCAGGTTGTTTCCCCCTGGTTGCAAAGGTTCGAATTTGAATTATTTGTTATTTGATAAGAGTTCAAATATCTCAATTCTTTGTGTTTTTATCGTGTTTTTATTTTTAAATTTTCTGATTACAAAAAAAACTTACAATTATATGTCAAAATAAAATAGTTAAATGTGATATGTATTTTCTCTACGACCATAAATTATCGACATCAATATGTTTTTGTAAACTCTTGATAACACTCAATACAAAGTTAATATCATAATCTTTTGCGTGTGCATAGAAAAAGTAATATAAACCATATATAATTTTATCTTTATATTTAAGTTTTAAATTTTAAATTATTAAAGTTTAAAAAATAAAGGCATAATGAAGACATAAAAAATAAGAATAATTATTTTAGTACCCACATTTAGAGGAATAATGTACTATGGTCCCCACTAATTATATGGTCCCTACTAATTATTATTCTAAAAAGATATTATATGTTCCCCACTAATTATTATTCTAAAATTCTAGTAACACCCTTCCTCTATGTCCCACTAATTATATGGTCCCCTTTCATAGTCCATTCCCTCGTCCTCGCGTCAACCTTCATAAATATAAATCGCGTCAACCTTCGTAGATATAAATACTTGGAAGAGAAGATGTTAATACTTGAAAAACAAGATATTAATACTTTGATACGTAACTTGTTATGATCATCCCTTTTTCAGTTTCCCAATCGTCCCGCATCAACCTTCCTCTAATGAAGTAGTGGGGACCCCGTATCACCGCATCAACCTTACCCAATCATCCCCGCGTCAACCTTCCTCTAACAAAAATAGTTGACCACATAGGTATATATACTTTAGTGCAGAGGTATAAATACTTGCAGTACTTGATATTAATACTTTCAGACGTCATCTAGTGTTATATGTAAAAAATATTTGCAAGTATAGGAATAAATACTTGCACGTCGAGGTGTAAATACTTGTGTGGCGATGAGCCCGAAAGTACGTCATCATGGATCTCATTTGAAAGAGAAAATTGCGTAGAAGAGGTTCGTGGTTTTAGATTCGCAAAATTCCTCACAGATCGTTAAAAATATGGACGATATTGAACGGAGAAAAAAAATTCACCTCTAAAAATGTGTATGGTCCCCCATGTAGATTGGGTGGTCCCCCATATGTATTTATGGTGTGAGTACGTTTGGGAGATTTGGTTGGGAGATAATTATTTACGTAAAAATTGTTCACCTCATAGATATAAATACTTTCATGCATATGTATAAATACTTTATTGCATATATATTAATACTTTAGAAAAAAAAATTTGTGCTGGAGTTTTTGTGATCCCCAGATAGTTATGGTAGTTATTATGCAGGTACAGTGCGGGTTTAGAAAGCGCGGGTACTGTTATCAACTTCTAAAAAATAAAGGTATTTAAACTCTCCTCTTTGTTATAATTATTATATTTGAATTTAAAAATCATGGTCCATTAATAACATTGTCTGTAAATGAATTACTATAGTTAGATTTTAATGAAGCTTGATACTTGTATTTCAGTTGCAAGTCATGTAACATCTAGGGTTAATTTCGCAGTGTGACTTGATTATATATTATCCTCAATTTTGATGATCAACCTGGGACTTTTCTCGGTGCTGTCCACTGTAATTGAATATTAATTTTTCATTTAAATGGACCTTTTGTGTCAATTAACATCCTCTCAACATCCTCTCAAGTACCAGTCGAATCAAAATTAATTCAGTGTCTATTAATATTAAAAGTATGTTTTAAGTTTTGTGCTAGATTGAAACGGTCGACTCAGATCTCATTATTAGGAACCTCAGTAAAAAATAAGAGACGTTCTGATCTTGGACTCGATCTGAATTCCCACAAGTAGTACCTGGAAAAAAATACTGTAGATGCAATAATTTTGAACAAATTGCCCGTCTTTGCCGAGTATAAAGTGCAGAGCATGAATCCAGCTGTCCTTTCCGCCCAAATAATTCTCATTAAAAAGAAGAGTAATAATTATGAGCACTAACCATGAAATTGTAAAAATAACTATACCAAAGTCGGGCAAACAGGCCTCCCAAAACTCCCTCCACAGTTCCAATCCTATGTGCCGCACAAAGCCTGTCTACGATTAGTTTTGAGACACTGACATCTGGGTCCCATATAATACAACCTAATAGTAAATTAGTTTTTACTTTTTACTTTAAACGGGGCCCACTGTCTAGGGTTAAGCCGCCATATGGTGGTATTTGTATTTTGTATCAAGCGGAACGGATTTAGAAGAATTTGTAAGATTATATTATTGAATCTTTAGTTTATTAAACGGACATAAATACGAATATTAATATTATAGGAAAATTATAGTATTCCTAAGCTCATCTAAAAAAGTGAATTTAACTTTAAAATTTATTAAAATAATTAGAGACGAAACTAAAGTTGAGATAGAAGAAGTTAGATCAATAAGTGTTATGTAATTTCATTTTACGAGGAGGACTAATAGTTATAACCTTTTGTAAAAATTAAAACTTTAAAGGACAAAATTGATAAATTTCAATTAATAGGGGGTGCTTAGCACCCTTATGTCACCGCATTATTTTGTTTCTGGAAATGACTTTAAATAATGAATCCAAAGTTCCAAACCTTTGAAATCAATTTGTTTCGCAGGTGATGCATAGCATGTCAAATTTACAAGATTTTGAATTAATTAGTATAAAGTCAAGCGATAAAAAAAAATTTATATCTTAATTTTAGTACATTTATTTTTTTGACTACTCGATTTTATACTAAATTAATTTAAAATTGTATAAATTTGACATGAAAACACATTACTTGTGAACTAGATCGGTTTCAACGGTTTGAATTCGTTATTTTAAAAATCAATTTGATAGATTTAAGAGCAAAGCTCACAGAAGACTTGGTGAGTTTAAAAATACCTAGTATCACTTCTAATATTAAATTAATTGTAAAATTTATTATTAATTTGTCTTAGACGAATAAAATAAAGCCGGATAATTGCTTGATACGAAAATGAACTGAAGAATTGATTGATATTACCAATAAATATGCACATATAATAAACAAGTATTTTGTAATAATAAAATAAAAATCGATAAATATGCTGAAATTTTTATTAATAACATTTAAAAAAATTAAAGAAAGTGACACCACTTTCTGCAAATAATATTTCCGCTGACAAAATGCATTGATACCTCGCATATTTAGTCTATTTTAGGCCTGTTTTAGTACCAGATTCGTGCCATAATTCACCAGAATCATGTGCATTTCATCGATATATCTTTAGAATTTGGTACTGCTGAGTGTTTATTTGTTTTCTGCAGGTTTGGAGCAAAACACACGAAGAAATGGCGATTCAGATGATGAGGTACGACCCTTACCAGGCTTGGTACGGGTCTCACCAGACTTAGCCGTTTTCAGCTCATCACGCCTGGTACGGCCAGGCCGTACCACTTTGGTACGGGCCGTACTTAAAGGCGGCCTGACAGATTCAAATTTTGGCAGAGGCTATTTAAAGCGGGGAACTCTCAAATTTCGACATCCAATTCATTCCAGATCCATTTGAGAGCACAGTAAGAGAGAGAAAGAGAGCTAAGGAGCTAGGAGCAAGAAGGAAGGAAGAGGAAAGAGGCGAAACTCGACGGATCTAGCTTCCTCCTCTCGATCCCTTCGATCCATGGCTATCTCTCTCCCTTTTATTGTATTTTTAGATCTGATCATGTGCTGTGAGTAGTTCTTTTAGTTTCTAGGGTTAGAGATTGATTCTTGATTTGTTTTGACTTTCTTTGACTTGTATCTTGTATGAACTCTTTAGTTTGATTGATTGTGATCTTCTTTGTTATCTTTTGCTTTGCTTGCTGTGATTGTTGTATGATGTACCTCTAGGTTTAGATCGAACCTATCAAGGTCATGTGATCATCTCAATCTCTCATCCAAATCAAATGCTTAGGGTAGAATAGTTCGAATTGAAGCCGAAAGGTTGAATTCTCCTCTAATCGACAGATTAGAGGGTGCCTTAGACCTCCAATCAACCAGCTAGGGTAGATCTGTACCAACACAAGAGAGTTGAGGTGTAGAAACCCTAAAAGGCAATCAATTGCATTCCAACCTAGATCTTGATCCAACAAACGATGGTTGAGGGTTAGGAACCTTAGGTATGGTCTATTGAACCTTTCTAAAGAGTTTAGCACAAGGTACCAGCAAAGGAATGCATTAACTCGAACTGGTAGGTTCTGTTCTGGGAAGCCAGTACGGGTCTTACCAGGGTGGTACGGCATTGCCTTACCAAGTGAAGTACGGCCAAGCCGTACCAACTTGGTACGGGCCGTACCACTAGAGGCAGATCAGAGATGAAGTCTGAAACCCTGGAAACGCCTTTTATCCATAATCAAAACACAATTTACATTTCTTCCAATCATTTTATTACATCTAATTGAACTGTCTGAATTGTTTGATTTGACCCTTTAGGAAATTAAATACCAAACCAAACCTTTTCCACTTCTAGTTTTCAATCGAGTTTGTTTAGAGTCTAACCTCGCAATTAACCGTCCCTGAGGATCGATACCCGATTATACTACACGATAGGGGTTGTGCACTTGCATCCCTTACTCGTGGAGTGTTAACGTGGTTTTAAAAGGTACGCTCTCAAGCGTACCGAAACTTCGTTGCGCTTTGCGCGCATCAAGTTTTTGGCGCCGTTGCCGGGGACGGTAACCAATTGCCTAGTTAGATTTTACCTTACTTAGTTAATCTAGATTTTATCTTGTATCTTTCTTGCTTTTTCTTATTCAAAATCACTAAAAACTGGCTTTTGAACCCCCCTGCAGGAAAATACAGGTTGAAATATAATCTGAGAAGCAAGGGGCCCCTGTTCGACCAAACTCCTCCAGACTCAGCCGAGACTGCTCAGCCACCCCCTGGTACGGCCCGTACCAATTCAGGCACGGCCAGGCCGCACCAATCTGGTCCGACCCGTACCGAATCTGGTCCGACCCGTACCAAGACACCCGTACCTGAAGAGATGGCTGAGGCAGACCACGAAGCCCGACTCAGAATGGAGGCAGAGGCCAGGGAAAGAGAAAGAGAAAGGCGAGAAGAAGAAGAAGGCCGCATGACGGACGATGAAGCGGATGGTTTCATGCCTCGGACGCTGCGAGAGTTCAACGTGCTGAGAGCTGGAGACGCGCGAGGGGCGATCCGGCTACCGCACATTCCAGGACAGCAACCGAACTTCAATCCGGGGGTTGTCAACATGGTGCAGCAGAACACCTTCCACGGACTCGACCACGAGGACCCGCACGCTCACCTCCAGACCTTCCTCGAGTGCATCACGACCATCAAAACCAACGGTGAGAATGCTGATTACACCAAGCTTGCTCTATTTCCTTTTACTCTCAGGGATAAGGCCAAGAAATGGTTAGGATCTTTGCCTAGGGACTCTGTTAGGACTTGGAGGGATTTGTCCAAATTGTTTTTGACCAGATTTTTCCCTCACAAGAGGACAGCCAAGGTAAGACAAGACCTGACCAGTTTTAGGCAGATTTTTGATGAACCCCTGAATGAGTCCTGGGAGAGGTTTAGAGAATTGCAGTACTCCTGTCCCCACCACGGTTTACCAGATTGGCTTTTAATTCAAACGTTTTACGACGGCCTGAATGAGAGCACTCGTGCTTACGTGGACGCTGTTGCGGGAGGCGCGTTGATGACAAGGGAGCCTTTAGAGGCTATGAACTTGATCGACAACATGGCGCAGAACCAGCAGTGGTCCGGCCGCGACACGTCACGCCAGCGAGGAGGCCAAGGAGGTAGCCAAGGAGGTGGCAAGTACGAGCTCGATCACATCACGGCTCTCACCGCCAAGATGGACGCCATGCAGCGGGCGATGGACAAGCTCAGTGTCAAGGCAGTCGAACAGCAACCTCAAGTCTGCGTCATGTGCGGAGACGAGAGGCACGCATACGAGCAATGCCCGCTGGTGCAACAAGACGAGGAGAGTGAGCAAGTCAACTCTCTCAACAACGAGCCTTCCTTCTTCCCACGACCTCCCTTCAGCCGGTCCTACTCCAAGGATCCGGTTGAGCAGCAGCACTGGAGGCCGAACCAGAACAACCCTGCACCTTTCAACAACTCTTCGTTCAGACCGCTCTTTCACAACAACAACTTCCAGAGGCCGCAGTACAACAACAACAACTGGAACAATCGGACAAACAACACTGGAAACTACCCCCCTCCGAACAACAACGATTGGAGAACCCAAGCTTCGAGCAGCAACAGCAATGGCAACAGGAACTTCTACCAGAACGCTTCCTTTCCCAATCAAGGCAACCGAGCAGCTCCCTCTGACCCCTCAAAGTCATTTGCGCCTACTGAAGTGAACAACTTCACTCACGAGCAGGGCAAGATGAATCAGATGATGTGGGAGCAGATGCAGAGCATGAGCACTCAAATGGCTGCCCAAAGCAAGTTGCTGGAGCAGCTGAGCCAGATGGTCACCTCAAGCCACTCTCGACCCGGGAAGCTTCCAGCTCAGCCCGAACCAAATCCAAGAGAAGAGGCTAAGGCGATCACTCTAAGAAGTGGGACCCAATACGACGAGCCACCAATGCCAAGTGAGGGCACAGTTAATCCGATCCTTGACGCGACACCTGACGCGACCCCGACCCCTGTGTCAATTCCACTGAAGGAGGTTAATCCAGAACAAGCTGAGGTCATCCAACCTCAAGCGAGTGCAGATTGCACCAGCTCGGCAAGACCTGCACAACCTCCATCCGAAGCGTCAGGTGGTCAGAAGAAGAAAGGTGCCGAGAAACCACCTCCATACCGGCCACCTGTTCCATTCCCCCAGAGACTAGCTGAGACGAGACTGAACGAGCAATTCGCCAATTTCGCAAACGTCATCAAGCAGCTGCAGATCACCATTCCTTTCACCGACGCTCTGACCCAAATGCCCACCTATGCCAAGTTTCTGAAGGACATCCTTTCCAACAAGAGAAGCTTAGAGGGGCACGCGACAGTCAAGCTGACGGAGCAGTGCAGCGCAATTCTGAAAAGCGAGCTACCCCCCAAACTGGACGATCCTGGAAAGTTTTCCATTCCATGCACCATTGGGAAGGCTACAATCAAGAAAGCCCTGTGTGATCTAGGAGCGAGCGTGAGTCTCATGCCACGCACCATCTATGATCGCATAGGAGTGGGGGAGCTCAAGCCCACAAGGATGACGCTGCAGTTGGCGGATTCTTCAGTCCGACTTCCACTTGGTGTGGTGGAGGATCTGCCAGTTCAAGTTGGGAAGTTCTTCGTGCCCGTCGATTTCGTCGTCATGGAGATGGAAGAAGATAAGGAAGTCCCAATCATCTTGGGGCGATCTTTTCTGAGTACAGCTGGCGCGATAATTGACGTGAAGCAGGGCATCCTGACTTTGAACTTTGGAGGGGAGAAAGTGAAATTCCAAATCGATCGCGCCATGAGATATCCGTCACGATCTGAGACATGTTTCCGAGTTGACGGGATGGAGGAGTGCTTGGCTGATCTGGCCAAGGACTACTTTCTTGAACAAGTCAACAACTCGCTGCGCCAAGACGCTGAATTCCTCTCAAAGTTGCCAAGCGAGGCGAGCGAGTCAATTTGTGCAGCAGATGCGATTCCTGAGGATCTGGAGGATCGTACATCACACTCTGAGACGAGGAGTGGAGCGGAGCCTGCCAAGGCCGACGTCTCGACAGCACACGAGTCAGATCACCCAGATGCGACTCGTGTCAATGATCAGCCTGAGCGTCCGACTCCCGAACTCAAACCTCTTCCAACCAATCTCAGATACGAGTTCCTCGATCCAGAAAAATCTTGTCCTTTGATCGTCAATGCCAGTCTAAACCCCGATCAAACCGCCAAACTTCTGGAGAAGCTGAGATTTCACAAAGGCGCGATTGGGTACTCGATCAAGGACTTGAAAGGGATCAATCCAGCCATCTGCTCACACCGGATTCTTCTCGAGGATGATCACAAGCCGTCTGTGGAGCACCAGCGGCGACTCAACCCTAACCTAAAAGAGGTGGTGAAAAAGGAAATTCTCAAACTCTTGGATGCAGGCATCATCTATCCCATCTCTGACAGCAAGTGGGTGAGTCCCGTTCACGTGGTGCCCAAGAAGGGAGGCACGACAGTGGTGAGAAATGAAAAGGATGAGCTGGTCCCTACTCGTGTGGTATCTGGGTACCGCATGTGTATTGACTACCGAAAGCTCAACGCTGCCACGCGCAAGGATCACTTCCCACTGCCGTTTGTCGACCAACTCCTTGAAAGGCTGGCGAATCATTCTCATTTTTGCTACCTTGACGGGTACTCAGGATTCTTTCAGATCCCCATTCACCCGAACGACCAAGACAAGACCACTTTCACATGTCCCTACGGTACATTCGCATACCGTAGGATGCCATTCGGTCTGTGCAATGCACCTGCCACCTTCCAAAGAGCCATGATGGCTATCTTCTCCGATTTCATCGAGAAAGAGGTTGAGGTTTTCATGGACGACTTCTCTGTCTATGGAACCAGCTTTGACTCATGTCTAGCCAACCTCTGCAAAATTCTGGAGAAGTGCGAAGAAGTCAACCTGATCCTGAACTGGGAGAAGTGTCACTTCATGGTCCAAGAGAGAGTTGTCCTTGGACATGTGGTGACCTCCAAAGGAATTGAGGTTGACAAAGCCAAGGTGGAGGTGATCGAGAAGCTGGAGATCCCAACAAATGTCAAAGCTGTGCGAAGCTTTCTGGGACACGCTGGCTTCTACCGCCGATTCATCAAGGACTTCTCGAAAATCGCGAAACCATTGTCACACCAAAAAGGTATAGTACAAAGTTTCAGTACAGCAAGCTGTACCTTTTAACCTTTAATACACTTCTGGTTCAGACTGCAAGTATACAATCCTACCGTGTAGTATATCGTCGGGTATCGATCACAGGGACGGTAATTCAAGTGTTAACCGGACTCTACTTAGATTAATTAAAAACTAGAAGTTGAAAAAGGTTGATTTTGGTTGTTTAAGTTTCCTACAGATTTTAAGACAGTAAATAAGTGCAATAAAGAAGATTAAACTGGTTTTAAACAATAATAAAAAGCGTTCCCAGGGTTAAGACTTCATCTCAGTTTTGCCCTCTGACTATCCTGTCCGGGCCGTGTCAATCTTACACGGGCCGTATCAGTTTACACGGGCCGTGTCATTTTGCTACACGGTCCGTGTCAGCCTCGGGTTAATGCAGCAGCTATTGTTTCTTTGTATCGTTCCTTTGTGTAGGGTTCTACTGACCGGACCTAATGTTTCTGGACCTCAACTCTCGTTTGTTGGTTCATTAACTTGGTACGGAAACTGCAATATATGCCCTCGTCGGGTTCTAGACCTCAACTTTCGTATGTTGGCCCCTACTACCTAGTTGCTTGATTGGTATACTAAAGGCAACTCCTATCCGTCGATAGAGAGTAACTTTCACCTCTCGGCTACTACTTGGTTTCACCTCTCGGATCACAAATCCTACCTCATGTACTTAAGTTGGTTGAGAGACGTTAAAGGGTTCTAATGCCTTCTAGATGTGATCATTCATCTAGTAGCAAACCAATATAAGTTAAACACTACAATTTAAGCAATTAAAATACTACACAATCAATCAAACACAAATTTCAATACAAAGATTCAATAACTAGCATGCAAAACAAAACATTCGATTACATCAAAACCCTAGAAACAAAGAATTCTACTCAAACATGGTTCTAAAACAGAAAATAGAGATGATAAAGATAGTGCTCATGGCAAATTCGAAGTAGTAAGAAGATTCGTCCCAAATCTCTCGATTTTCGCCTCTCTTCTTCTTCTCCAAGCCAAGCCGTCAAGCCCCAATCCTAGGTCTCCCCTCTCAGATCCAGAATGACCTTTCCTAGAGAGAAATCCCGATTATATGCTCATTTGGTCGACCTTCCATCAATAGCCTTCTTTCCAGATTTCTGGATCTGTTTCCGGATTTGCTTGACACGGGCCGTGTCAAATCTTGTCCGGCCCGTGTCAACTTGTGTTCCATAAGTGGTCGAGTCAGCAGTTGTATGTGGTCGGATCAGCGGTCGAGTCGAGGTTGACACGGCCCGTGTGGAATGTGACACGGGCCGTGTAGAGACTTCAGAATTCCAGATTTCTCCTCGATTTCGCCCGAATCCTGCAAAATAAGAATAAACTTGCAGCAGTACCACATTCTAAAGATATTCAATGAAATACAACTGATTTAATAGATTTAAACACAGGTTTGGTACATAAATTGGTCGGAATTATAGATAAGTTTGCGAGATATCAAATTCCTCCAAGCTTAAATCTTGCTTGTCCTCAAGCAAAGATCCATACTTAGGTACCGGGTTGGACTCTAGTCTTACCTAAATGCAAGTTAAGTTCCTAAATGTGAAAATTTACATGAGTTGCTTTAATCAAAAACCTCGAGAATCCATTTGGTATAATTTGGATTTTCCTTGATCAATTTTGATTCACCACACAAATTGACTAATCAAACTTCAAATTCTAAAATATTTTAATATTTGCAAAGCTAATTAACCGAATTGATCAATATTTCATTCTTTCACTGAATCTATGCCCTCATTTGTGGTGATTTTTCCCTTTTTAACCCCCCCAAGCTTGGGACAAGCTTAAGTTAGAAAGTCGCGGATTTCATGTGTTGATATATGCAAGAGTTTTTGAAAGTTTTAGAGCTCAAAGGCATCCCGCCGGATTGTGCCAGTACTCTTTTTTTTTCTAAATTTGGGAGACGAGCTCAAAGGCGCCCAACAGGACTTATTGCCAGTACTCTTATGTTCTCCATCTTTTCTTTTATTTCATCACTTTTTTATTTTTCGCATACACCATGAATACACACATCCAATGGTATTCATTCATACCAATGGATATCCCAATCTTTCTTTATTTTAAATCCCCATTTCCCTATTTAAAAGGCACAGTTCGGTTTCAAAATGGTTTTTCAATACAATTCAAGCTTTCATCTTTTCAATTTCTCAAAACATCCTGCTCATCAAGGACTCTGATTTCATCTTCACGCAGGAGTGTGTCGATTCGTTTTGCCGATTGAAAGAAGCCCTTGTCTCAGCACCCATCCTGCAGCCTCCAGACTGGACCTTGCCATTCGAACTGATGTGCGATGCGAGTGATTACGCAGTGGGAGCCGTTCTAGGGCAGCGGAAGGAGAACAAGCCATGTGCTATCTACTACGCTAGCAAGGTGCTAGACCCTGCCCAAATGAACTACACAACAACCGAAAAGGAGCTTTTGGCTGTTGTGTTCGCTCTCGACAAGTTTAGATCCTATCTGGTTGGTTCCAAGATAGTGATCTACACTGACCACGCCGCACTCAAGTATCTGTTGAGCAAGCAGGATACCAAACCTCGCCTGATTAGGTGGATCCTCCTCCTGCAGGAGTTTGACATCGAAATCAGGGACAAGAAAGGAGTCGAAAACACCGTGGCTGACCATCTGTCCCGGCTTCGCTGGGAAGATGAGGGCTCTTGTAGCCTGCCAATTGATGACTCATTCCCTGATGACCAATTCCATTCGATTTCTGCCATGGAGGAGATCCACTCGGTTGGTACACCGATGCACGCGACTCATGCGGTGCAAGATCAGACGTTCCATGCAACTGACCGAGTGAACACCAAGTCGGCGCCTGGTATGCAGACATAGCGAACTTCCTCGCCTCAGGAGTACTTCCTCCTACGATGTCATACCAGCAGAAGAAGAAGCTTCGATCGGACGCCAAGTTCTACTTCTGGGACGACCCCTACCTCTTCAAGACTGGTGTTGATGGCATCTACAGACGATGTGTGCCATACGACGAGACGCGCTCCATTCTTGAGCACTGCCACTCTTCAGCCTACGGAGGACACGCTTCATTCTCCAAGACTGCTTCAAAGGTCCTGCAATCCGGCTTCTTCTGGCCTTCACTTTTCAGAGATGCTAGGACCTTCGTCGCAGCTTGTGACAAGTGTCAGCGCACCGGGAACATCTTTGATGTCTGGGGCATTGACTTCATGGGACCGTTTCCACCTTCTTGTGGGAACGAGTACATCCTGGTGGCAGTTGACTACGTCTCCAAGTGGGTGGAGGCAGTGGCTTGCAAGAATGCGGACTCCAATGCCGTGAAACGACTGTTCACTGACATCATTTTCCCTCGCTTTGGAGTTCCGAGAGCCGTCATCAGTGATGGTGGCAAACACTTCATCAACCGCCAGTTCGACAATCTCCTAAGTCGCCATGGAGTCACTCACAAGGTGACCACATCCTACCATCCTCAAGCCAACGGTCAAGCCGAGATTTCCAACAGAGAGATCAAGTCTATCCTGGAAAAGACCGTGGCTAGAACGAGAAAGGATTGGTCGCTCAAGCTGAGTGACGCACTTTGGGCCTACCGTACAGCCTTCAAAACTCCGATTGGGATGAGCCATTTCAAATTGGTGTACGGAAAAGTCCTGCCACTTGCCCGTGGAGCTTGAGCACAAGGCGTACTGGGCCACACGGGCCATCAACATGGACTTGCTCTCAGCTGGAGAGAAACGCATCCTTGACTTGCATGAGTTAGAGGAGATGCGTCTCAATGCCTACGAGAACGCGAGAATCTACAAGGAAAGGACAAAACAGGTTCACGACAAGCGCATCATGCCTCGTGAGTTCCATGAGGGAGACCTGGTCCTCTTGTTCAATTCTCGACTTAGGCTCTTTCCAGGAAAGCTGAAGTCCAGGTGGTCCGGTCCATTCCGAGTGCGGGCAGTGTTCCCATTTGGCACTGTGGAGTTGGAAAACAAGGAGGGGCAGACTTTCAAAGTCAATGGTCAGCGTCTCAAGCACTACATTGCTGATCATCCCCAAGAAATGCGAGTGAGCTTGGATCTCTCCGATCCATCTCCAACCAAAGCCTGAAGAGAGAAGGTCGAGCTCGAGACCTAAAACGAGCGCTCCTTGGGAGGCAGCCCAAGCCATTTTTACCTGTTTTGCATCTTAGGAACAGATAGACATGCATTCATTCTCCTGCATTGTATCACGAGCGGCTTGAGAAGTCAAGAAAAAGAGAAACCACGACAATTTGAGGTTGGTGCGGCTAGGCCATACCACATTGGTAAAGCCTGAAAATTGAAAGGATGGTACGGCCCGTACCAAATTGGTACGGTCAGGCCGTACCTAGGTCAGAGACGCGAACCGACGCATTAACTGCCGTCTTTTTCTTTTTAAACCCACCCCCCGTACCCGCACCCCTTCCCCTTTCTTCCCAGCCGCACCTCTCTCCCTCTCTCTTCTTTCTCTTCTCTCCTTCTCCGTTTTCTCTCCCTCTCCACTCCCTCTTCCTCTCATAACTCTCCTTCTACCCTCTTCGGTCCGACCCGCACCACCCCACTTGGTCCGACCCGCACCACGTCCTTGCTCTAGGTTGGTACGTTTTTGTTCTCTCCATTTTTCTTGCATTTTTTCTCTCTTCTTCTCTCGGTTCTGCCCCATTTCTGTCAAACCCTAGCCTGGTACGGCCCACCCGTACCAGGTAGGTACGGCCAGTACCGGCCTCTCTGACCTGACACCAAACCTGTACCAGTTTGTCCCAACTAACCCTTGCCAGTCCATTTCTGTGTTGTGTAATCACTTTGTCTGGTTTAGGAGTTGACTGGTTGCAAGAAACCCCAAATTGCCATTGGTACCAGTTGGTGCGGCCCTTACCAGCCAACACCAAAACCCCAAGTTAGGTACGGCCCGTACCAGACTGTGCGGCTAGGCCGTACCTACCTAGGTCAGGCCAGGCCGTACCAACTAGGTCAGACCAGGCCGTACCTACCCAGTCGGACCCTTACCACCCAACGCCACAAACGTCTGAGAGAGATGAGTCGACATTCCTCTCGCTCCGCCGCACCCTCTGACGACACCTCCATTCCTTCCGCCATTGGCCCGACAGCCGACGTCCCTCCTGCTACTGCACCTACGTCTTCTCATCACTCCCACCGGAGTGCGTCTCGGAGTGTTTCGAGAGCATCTCGCCACTCCCGGGAGAGTGTAGCCAGGTCTGGGTCTCGCCAGAGTACTTCCCTTCGGGACGCTGTCGAGCCCATTTACTACGAGGGAGAGACCACCTCCAGTGGGCATCAGTCAGGCTATCGGAGCCCACAGGAGAGCCCATCCTACCATCCAGTCATCCGGGTCCTGCTGCGTATCCTCGGTTGCACCATCTTTGCGCGTGGCGAGACGTTCGCCCGCGCCAATGTTGAGGATCTGCAGCTGGTGGATCATATGCTGCGCCCCGACAGCACTCTCGAGCGGCCCAATCTGATGCTCGCCATGATCCACCACTGGATCGACATCCAGAGGCAGCCCAAGCCGGGTGGCGTTGTCTACATCTCGGCCTATGTCACTCTGATCGCCGAGCGCTTACACCTCCAGATTATCGGCGACGAGGAGTGCAGGAGCTCCCGATCTCTCGCTCTCTCTCAGTTCTGCACCTACAAGTTCATCGAGCAGGCAGCAGGCCGCGATGGGCGTGGTGCTTGGGCTTGGCGCATGCCTGACCAGCGGACCATCTATATCATGCCTTTCCCGGTCACTCTCTCCTTCACTGACCGGAGCACTTGGTTATTTCGCCGTTCGCCCCGCGTGCAGCCTGCCCCTGAGGTCCCACCTCCCCCACCTCCACCTCCTCCACCACCACCGCAGGGCGATGAGGATATGATTGATGCCACCACCTCTCCACTCCAGACTCAGCAGGCACAGCCGCCTCCTCTTTCTCCTCATGTTCACCCATTCCCCAGCCAGGCTCCCCCCTTCTCCGAGCAGGTACATCCTTCCCCCTTTGGTGCAGGTACCTCACTCTTTGGAGCTGGCCCCACCACGTACCAGACCGACCCATCCACCTCCACCTTCGCTGCCGGCCCCTCCACCTCCTACAGTCGACCAGTGTATCCCCCTCCTGTCACTGAGCCCACCATCCAGGATGTCTACCACCTGATGTACGGCATGCGTCAGGAGCAGGGTGTTGCACTATACGAGCAGGGCGCCACACTCCGTGAGCAGGGCGCCATACTCCGTGCGCAGGGCGCCACACTCCAGGATCTCACGCAGCGAGTCACTGGGATAGAGGAGCGGTTTAGCGACTGGCTCTGGTACGACCACCCCGAGGGCTGATCAGGTTCGCTCTCTTTTCCCCGAGCTTCTTTATCTCTTTTATCTCGTAGTCTTGAAGCATTGAGGACAATGCTCAGGCTAAGCTTGGGGGGATGACATTTGCATGTAGGTCATGTTTACTTTACTGTTATTTTCCTTGCATTTTTTTCGTATTTTCGTGCATTGTTAGGTGAAGATTTGCGTGATTTGCTAGAATTGAGAATAACTTTGAAACAATTTAGTTGTAATTAGGATAGACCTGAGTGAATTGGAACTAACCCACAATTGGTTATTGAACTACTTAGGTTGAGATGTTTTTAATAATGGAAAAGATGAAACAAACTTAGAATTGAATCGAACGAGATTATTCGAAAAAACTGAATTGTGCCTTTAGGAATTGTGATTTTTAAATTAAGAAAGTTTGGAATATCCATTGGTATGAATGAATACCAATAGATGTGTGTATTCATGGTATGAGCAAACCAAAAAGAAAAGAAAAAGAAAAATAAAAAAAAAGAGAAAACAAGAAAACAAAAGAAAAAAATAAAAAGATGGAGAAAATAAGAGTACTGGCAATAAGCCTCGAATGGGCGCCTTTGAGCTCGTCTCCCAATTAGAAATAAAGAAAGAAATTTTTGCTCATACCAACACACTTCGTTCGCAACTTTCTTACCCTTAAGCTTGATTCAAGCTTGGGGGAGGGCAAATGAAAAGTAAAATCACCTTGAATAAAAGCACTAACTCGGAAAAAGAATGAAATTGTTTCGATCAAACCTAAGTAATTAATCTTTCCATTGTTAGAAGCATCTCAAAATAAGAAGTTCAATTGACTAATTGGTGGAGTGAATCAAGGTTTATAAAGGGATGTTTGAATTACAACCGAATCGATTCTGGAAATTCTTGACTATAGCAGACTCACGTAGGTTTTCACATTTAGACTTGTATCTGCATTTAGATTTAGTTGTCCAGCACTTTTACTCGAGTTTGAAACTTTTTGCTTGAGGACAAGCAAAGGTTCAGCTTGGGGGAATTTGATACCTCGCATATTTAGTCTATTTTAGGCCTGTTTTAGTACCAGATTCGTGCCATAATTCACCAGAATCATGTGCATTTCATCGATATATCTTTAGAATTTGGTACTGCTGAGTGTTTGTTTGTTTTCTGCAGGTTTGGAGCAAAACACACGAAGAAATGGCGATTCAGATGATGAGGTACGACCCTTACCAGGCTTGGTACGGGTCTCACCAGACTTAACCGTTTTCAGCTCATCACGCCTGGTACGGCCAGGCCGTACCACTTTGGTACGGGCCGTACTTAAAGGCGGCCTGACAGATTCAAATTTTGGCAGAGGCTATTTAAAGCGGGGAACTCTCAAATTTCGACATCCAATTCATTCCAGATCTATTTGAGAGCACAGTAAGAGAGAGAAAGAGAGCTAAGGAGCTAGGAGCAAGAAGGAAGGAAGAGGAAAGAGGCGAAACTCGACGGATCTAGCTTCCTCCTCTCGATCCCTTCGATCCATGGCTATCTCTCTCCCTTTTATTGTATTTTTAGATCTGATCATGTGCTGTGAGTAGTTCTTTTAGTTTCTAGGGTTAGAGATTGATTCTTGATTTGTTTTGACTTTCTTTGACTTGTATCTTGTATGAACTCTTTAGTTTGATTGATTGTGATCTTCTTTGTTATCTTTTGCTTTGCTTGCTGTGATTGTTGTATGATGTGCCTCTAGGTTTAGATCGAACCTATCAAGGTCATGTGATCATCTCAATCTCTCATCCAAATCAAATGCTTAGGGTAGAATAGTTCGAATTGAAGCCGAAAGGTTGAATTCTCCTCTAATCGACAGATTAGAGGGTGCCTTAGACCTCCAATCAACCAGCTAGGGTAGATCTGTACCAACACACGAGAGTTGAGGTGTAGAAACCCTAAAAGGCAATCAATTGCATTCCAACCTAGATCTTGATCCAACAAACGATGGTTGAGGGTTAGGAACCTTAGGTATGGTCTATTGAACCTTTCTAAAGAGTTTAGCACAAGGTACCAGCAAAGGAATGCATTCACTCGAACTGGTAGGTTCTGTTCTGGGAAGCCAGTACGGGTCTTACCAGGGTGGTACGGCATTGCCTTACCAAGTGAAGTACGGCCAAGCCGTACCAACTTGGTACGGGCCGTACCACTAGAGGCAGATCAGAGATGAAGTCTGAAACCCTGGAAACGCCTTTTATTCATAATCAAAACACAATTTACATTTCTTCCAATCATTTTATTACATCTAATTGAACTGTCTGAATTGTTTGATTTGACCCTTTAGGAAATTAAATACCAAACCAAACCTTTTCCACTTCTAGTTTTCAATCGAGTTTGTTTAGAGTCTAACCTCGCAATTAACCGTCCCTGAGGATCGATACCTGATTATACTACACGATAGGGGTTGTGCACTTGCATCCCTTACTCGTGGAGTGTTAACGTGGTTTTAAAAGGTACGCTCTCAAGCGTACCGAAACTTCGTTGCGCTTTGCGCGCATCACGCATAATCAATTCTGTCAGATTATTCAGCAAAACTGTATGAGTCAATTTCTAATCCAACGAAAATACTAATTTTGCCGGATTATCCATAGCAACAATTAATTTATATTAAAATATTTGAAACTCAACCTGCAACATCAATTCTACCTGTTGTTTTATATTAAAATATTATAAATGAATGGAGAATTCTACGGTTTAATTCAAATTACATTTGACCTTTATGTTTTATTCAATTAAAATATTATACACATTCCGTACAAAATTTGTTACGAATGTTAGAATATTAATATATTCAACCAATTTATATTTAAATATTTGAAATTCAACATGCAACATCAATTCTCTGTTGCTTTATATTAAAATATTATACATGTTTTTATTAAAATATTATAAATGAAAGAGGATTCTACGGTTTGACTCAAATTGCATTTGACATTTATATTTTTTTCTATTAAAATATTATAAACCGAATTAAATATGTTACGAATCATTATTTTTGGTTCTCGCCAATGTTTTAAATAGCGTTTATAGCGTCATAGCGAGAAGGCTACAAAAAAACTATAGCGAATAGCGTAGCTATAGCGAAAGCTATTCCAAATAGTGTTTTTTTTTTTACAAAAATTATATTATATATTTGTACTATATATTAACATTATCTAAAGTTTCATAGAACAATAAATAACACCATAAGAAATTATAATATTCATATTGAACTAGTACAAAAGTCCATGGTTCAAAATATCCATAATAATATCATAAACTATCGATCTTTTTCTATACAAAATATTTTAAGCATCATGATTCATTCTATTTTTTTTTCTATACAAAATAAATTTTATGGATTTTTATTTAAGCCCATATAAATTGTCTAAAAAAGCCTAATATGCATAGCGCGCAAATGGCGCGCTACACGCTATGCGCTATAGCGGCCGTAGCGCAATTAGCGTATTTTCATGCCATAGCTTAGCGTTTAGGATCAAAAAACGCTATAGCGCCGCTATAGCGCGCTATTTAGAACACTGGTTCTCGCTGAATTGATGGTTAGAAAGGTTGTTTCCGGTGGATAATTAAGCGTAAAAGGCAATTTTATTAGATTGTCAAGAAGAATTAGGTCCATATAATTCAGAATTGGTCATACATTTTGCTAAATAATTTAGTGGAAATTTTATTTTTGAAAATTTCTCCAAAATCATATCATTTTCTAATTTTTTTAATGTTATTACTAAAATTTTCGGATAAAAATGTATATATTAGTTGATGTTTAGAATAAATACTAGTTAAGAACTTGAGATACATAAATAGAATTTTTTTTATAAATTAACATTCATCCATAAATTTAAAAGTTTGTAATATCCATTTATATTTCGAATTCAGATAATTTGAATATCTACTTGAACATTAAATTTTACATTCTTTTAATATTTTTGTTATTTTATTTTTTTGGCCGAAAGCCAGTAGGCGGTGTGTCTTTGAAAGCATAATATTAGACAACGTGTGTCTTTGAAAGCATTCAGTTGTAAACAACTAAAAATGTATAGGGAGTATGTACATCCGGCGGACACAAATTTGACCATCCTTGCTAGATTGTAATGATAAGAGTCGAGTGATTGTTTCCACTGTGCGCATATTTTGTCTTGTTCCTCTGACAAAAGGTACTGAATCAAATTGGACCGGAAATTGAATCAATCAGATCAGGACAGTTACCACTCAGAAGGATATGCAGCCGAGAAGGCACTGAATCAAATTGGACCAGCACTAAATCAACCGGATCAAAACAGTCACCACTCGAAGATCAACGATAGTACAAACAAACAGTCAATACAAACAACAGCAAACAACAACAAACAACATATAATATAGTTAATTATATGTACAGCTCGTTCCACCCATTCTTCTATTATCAAAGAGAAGAAAAAAAAAATGAACCAATTGTGTTGAAGAATAAAGACTCGACATGAATTTTTATTTAGATAGAAAATCCCTATTTTAAATGTTACAGAATCTTCCGATCACGAGATTTTCTATCTATCTAAAAATTTCTTTTTAAAAAAAAAATAATCTCGAAATACGAGTAGAACTAGGGTGCTCCTAAGCTCACCAAGCCCTTCCGTGAGCGCGACTCTAAAACCTATCAAATTGACTTCAAACGACATTTCCAAATCGTTAGATGTTCAATCTATATTAAAATGTGCTTGGAGACCAAATTTTACATTTTTTGGAATTTTTTTACTATTTATTAAGATGGTTTGAAAATCGCTGTTTTCCAATGGTGCAGAATTTTAATAAAAACAGCGATTTTCAAACCATCTTAATAAATAGTAAAAAAATTCCAAAAAATGTAATATTTGGTCTCCAAGCACATTTTAATATAGATTGAACATCTAACGGTTTGGAAATGTCGTTTGAAGTCAATTTGATAGGTTTTAGAGTCGCGCTCACGAAGAGCTTGGTGAGCTTAGGAGCACCCTAGTTCTACTCCTCGAAATACATTTTCATACAAGTTTATGTTGAGCGTTTGACTTGATTGTTAAAATTTTATAATAAAGATATAAATCTCTACTATGGTTAATTCGCATCGTAAAGTACCGTACCCTCACTACAAAAATTATTTATTTACAGCTATAAATTATATATTTCGGATAAATACGAAGTGAAGAAAACTGATATATATTCCATTCCATTTACAATCCTAAAACTGATCTAAAATACCTGCGCTGCCTTTCCTCTTTTGCCTCCACTATATCGTCGCCCCACGCCCCCACCTCCACAGGACCACAGACAGTAAAGAGAAACGAAAGACAGAGACCCAGAGATAGAGAGAGAGAGAGAGAGAGAGAGGCGAGGTAAGTTTCTTCAGAGAGCGAGCGCGGAGAGATAGAGATAGAGAGAGATTCGAAAAATTAGAAGAGGAGGAAGAACTGAAGTCTACCAATGGTTGAACCGCTACTTCTTTACAGCCTGAAGAACTCGGGATCCGATTCAGTAGGTTAAGCTGCTTAAGATGATAGCGCGGGAAAGGTGTGATCTCTGATACTTGTTTTTTCGCGGGAATTTTTGTTTCGCTTGGAAACCCTGATTCGAGTTTGTTAGTTTCTGTGTTATGTGACTTGTTGTGAAAAATGTCGAACTTGAATATCCGAAATTACCTTTTTATTATACCGAGTCAAGTTTGTACGAGTGCGAAGGTGATACAGCTTCTAAGGCTCTAAGTTCACTTCTTTAATTTGGTTTTCCGGTGAATTCTCGTCGTCAAACTACAACTTTTCTCAAAAAGAAAAAGCAACAAATTCGTTTCCCTGTTTTGAAAATTGGGTTGAATTTTGCCATTTGTGTTAATTAAATCACGTGTTAAAAATTTAGTTACTTCAGCTTGGATTCTGATAAAAGCTCAACGTTTTCATTGCTGATTTTTTTTTTTTCCTTATTTGTGTGACCATCGCGTAGTTAGTTGTCTGATTAACTTAGATTATGTGTCCTAATACAAATCAGTGATTTAACAGATTTTATATTATGATTTAAATATATATATATAGAGAGTAAGGCTACGGTGCTTTGCAAAGTAAACCACCCCGTTTACTTCGGGCTACTTTTTTGATTTTGAAAATCCAAACAACCGATCCGAACCGTTCAACATGTTCTAAACATTGAAATGTGCTTGGAGACCAAATTTTACATTTTTTGGAATTTTTTTACTATTTATTAAGTCACTTTGAAAATCGCTGATCCAACGGTGAACAGTAAAAACAGTAAAATTTTCTGGACCACCGGATCAGAAACTTTCAAAGTGGCTTAATAAATAGTAAAAAAATTCCAAAAAATGTAAAATTTGGTCTCCAAGTACATTTCAATGTTTAGAACATGTTGAACGGTTCGGATCGGTTGTTTGAATTTTCAAAATCCAAAAAGTAGCCCGAAGTAAACGGGGTGGTTTACTTTGCAAAGCACCGTAGCCTTACTCTCTCTATATATATATATTTATCAGTTCCTATGTTTCTGCTTGGTATGGTGTTACATTTATCAGTTTTAGATGTCTTGTGCATTATTTTCAGTTTCCATAGTTATTAGAAAAAGACTTTCTTTTGTTGATATGTGATCATGAAGGAAAAAAATTTCACTTCAGCATGTCACTAATTGTAATTTATTGTAATTTAACATATTACTCAATTTAAATCTCATCCAGGCGCTTCTAATTCTTGTTTCTTTTTGTATGCTTTTGTTTTTCAGGATTTGTGGTTTGAGAAGGCAAAGTTATCTCAAATTTCTTACTTGTAAAGGCTACATCTTTGAAAAGAGAGAAAGAGAGCAGTAGGAAACTTTACGGTCATACGACTTAACCATCTGAAAGTACAATTGTGCTCAGTCGAATCATTTACTATCCCAACTTGGCACCTGAAGTGACTTTCACACACCAGCAAATTGTGTCTCTCTTTCTCTTTTCTGGGCAAATCTCCTTTGGCAAAACCTCTCCCAATTTGGGGCAAATCTCCTTTGGCATTTACTATCCCTTTTACCACTACATATCATATGGTATCCATCATAGACTAGCAAGAATTAGAAATATCTCATCTGTCTGTTAAGTAGAAACGGGTTTAAAAAACATTTCTTTTCTCTGGGAAATCTCCTTTGGCATTAGCATTTTCTATAATTTTGCTCTCTGGGCAAATCTCCTTTGGCAGTAGGTAACTATCTAATTGTTGTGTGCTACCTCTTTTGGGCAAATCTCCTTTGGCAATAGTGTGTTAAATTTACACACTTCTATCTTATCCATTGTTTTATCGGAAATTAGTCTGGTGTATTATCATCTTCCTCTTCGACTTTGTTCTGTGTTGGACCTCAATTGGAATTGTCGAGCAAAGAAAGCAGAAGAAAAAGGTCAGTATTTTCCTCTCTAGTTTATAATTATTATTCTCATGCTGTGTTTGGTTGAGGAAAATAGTGGTAATATATGTTCTTCTTTTATTCAAAACTTAAATTTCAAACCAAACATTACCTTATATCACTCCCTGAAGTATATGTTTCTCTCATGTTCCTCATTATTTTTTTATATTTGCTTTCCAGGAAATATTTGTATCTTATAACATTGTTGGAGGGCTATACCATACAACTAAAAAAAGAGTTAAAAACAAAGAGAAGAAAAAAAGAACAGCAAAATGGATCTGTTCATGATTGATTCTGACACCGATGAGTACACTGAGTCAAGTGATAGTGAAGAGCTTGGGGAGAGAGAGATATTTTTCAGCAGCCACGCGCAAAACATACTATCAAGCCTCGATGAAAGCATTCTTAAGATTGATGATTTTCTCTCCTTTGAAAGAGGGTTTTCACATGGTGACATCATTTCTCACATCTCTGACCCATCAGGTCAACTCGGCCGCGTGGTTGACCTAGACATGGTTGTGGACTTAGAAACCCAATCTGGGGAGATCACAAGAAGTGTCAACTCAAAGAAGCTTGCGAGGGTTAGGTCTTTCATGGCTGGCGACTATGTCATCATGGGCTCCTGGATTGGGCGAGTCAATCAGGTCATTGACTTGGTCAAAATCGTGTTCAATGATGGCACAAAGTGCGAAGTACTGGTGAGGGACTCAGAGATGCTGGAACCTGTCATGCCTGGCTGGTACGAAGAAATGGTACAGTTTTACTATCCGGGGCAACGTGTCAGGATGAAGACCACCCGTACTGTCTCAAAGACCGCAAAATGGCTGTGTGGCGATTGGGGTTTGAAGAACTCTGATGAGGGTACTGTTTGTTCTGCTGAGGTTGGTCTCGTGCAGGTCTATTGGATCTCCTCGCTGTCCCGTGTTTGGGGAAGTTGCAAAACAGACCCTATCCCGCCCTCCTTCCAAGAGCCGAATAACCTTGCCTTGTTGTCCTGCTTCCAGTATGCAAATTGGCAGCTCAGTGATTGGTGCACTCTTCTCGATGTTGCTTTGGCTGGTGACCCAAAGAGCTGTGTTAAAATGGTGAAAAATTATGGCCAAGGGAGCAGAGGCATCTTCACGGTTTCAAAAACTAAAACCACAGTTGATGTTCTGTGGCAGAACGGATCTGTTTCAGTTGGGCTAGACCCGAGAACCCTCGCTCCTGTTAGCAATTTGGGTGACCACGACTTTTGGCCTGACCAATTTGTTCTTGAAAAGGCCATCGCATCAGAGGAGGCATGTGTAACAAAATTTCAGCGTGTGGGAGTTGTGCGAAAGGTCGACGCGCTAGAAAGGACAGTGACAGTCAAGTGGGGAAGAAATCAGGGTGGATTCATCGGGGATGCAAAGGAGGAGACCGTGAGTGCATATGAGTTGGTGGAGCACCCCGATTTCTCATTTTGTGTTGGCGAGGTGGTGGTGAGATTGGTTCCAAGTTCGGAAAAAGTGGATGAAGCAAAGAGCGGATTTGATTACTTGTCGTGCTTTGGGATTTTTGTAGGGTGCAAGGAAGGTGGTGTCGAAGTGAAATGGGCCAATGGGCTTTTATCTAAGGTATATCACACTTTCTCATTCTGCAGTTGGAATTAGCTTGGTTTGCCATCAAAAAGAGAGAGAGAAAGGATTAGATTAGAACTTCTTTCCATTTTTAATTGTTTATTCATGGTTTAGTTGGTGGCTTGGTGCATAGCTGTTAATTCATAACCACTAATGTCCGGTAAATACTGGCATGATACTATGGATGTCATGGTCTGATGGATAAATTATATATTTACTAATTGATTTATTTAAATTCTCAAACATTTTAGGTTGATCCTTTCGAAATATGTGGTCTAGAAAGGCTACTTGACATTGTTAAGCCCCCACCAGTAAGTGAGGTAGTTCCAAGTGCCACAGACTCCACTACCTTCACTGATGAACGAGAGAAACAAGGGTCACATGATGAGCCAATGGTACGGGATGATACCAGTTATGACCGTGTTGAGTTCTTGAGAAACGCCACAGCACGTATTTTTCCAAAGGCCGCCTTTGATTTCCTTTCCAACATATTTGGTCGTACCCACTCAAACTCTTCTGGCTTGGTACTATCCCTTTATCCTTTCTCCTCTTTTATCAGTAATGCATGTTTTTCTCTGATTTGACATGTGACCAATGATGCGTTCCATTCAGGTGAAAGAAGAAACTAATCACCTGGTTGTGGGGTCAATTGAGCGGCAGTCGGATGCGGATGAGATTGCTAAGCACGAAGCCTTGAAGTTGCAAAATGAACCGCCTAAACCTAGTGAGAATGCTAACCTGCCCCTGAATGGTGATAAGCCGAGAGAGATCAAGCAGTTTGATGTCATTGATGAGTGCTCTGACCATCATTTTATCAATCACATGGGAGAAGCTCAGGTAATTTTGCCAGTTCTTTGTGTGTTAATTCAAGTATATCTAGTCTGATAATCGTAAGATTTAAAATACAAAAAATTGAGCAATACTTTGGTTGGTGAAACTAAGTTCTGTTGTGTTTTTCCTTTTATCTTTAGGTGAAGAAAGGTTGGGTGAGGAAGATTCAACAAGAATGGACCATCTTAGAAAATAACCTACCTGGTACGTTAGGTTTCCAACAACTCTTGTGCCTCTCTTTTTAGTGTTAGCAGTAATTTCGGCATTTCTATTGCTTATGTGTACATCAATTTGCTTAGTAACTGTAATTTGTTGTCAACTAATACAGAGAGTATTTATGTGAGAGCGTACGAAGAAAGAATGGATCTACTCAGGGCATGCATAATTGGTGCCTCAGGAACACCTTACCATGACAGCTTATTTTTCTTCGATATTTTCTTTCCTGCTGATTATCCCCATGAGCCGCCGGTAATTTTATTTTTTTCACCCTTTATTTTTATTAAGATCAAGAAAAATTAAGAAAACGACGAGTAAGATTTCTCAAAGAGCAGCTGCTGCCAGGCTTTCAAAAAAAGATTTCTCATAGAATAAGGTTCTACTCAACTACTCAACTGGTTATGTGACACTCCAAGTCAACCAAGTATAAACCATAAAAAGGAAATTGGAACAATCAATTTAAGCTGTCAGGTATGGTACATGACATACAATGTCATATATCTAATACCAGAATATTTTGTTGTGCAGTTGGTACACTACCACTCAGGTGGTCTACGGCTGAACCCGAACCTGTATGAATCGGGAAAGGTCTGCCTCAGTCTCCTCAAGACATGGACTGGGTCTGGCACTGAAGTGTGGGACCCAAAGAGCTCAACTGTACTTCAGGTGCTGTTATCCCTTCAAGCCCTTGTTTTGAATGACAAGCCGTATTTCAACGAGGCAGGGTACGACAAGCAGATCGGCAGAGCAGATGGCGAAAAGAATTCTATAACTTACAATGAGAATGCATTTCTACTATCATGCAAGTCCATGATGTACGTCATACAGAAACCACCTAAGGTAATTTCCTTCCATCTTTTTAGGCTTTTACGAAATCATACACAATGCTTTATAATAGTTGCAAATATCACACCCAAGATTAGAGAACTAGCCTTTGATTCAGTGCCAAAGGCAATGTCCTGTATGCAAGAGGTCGTAGGTTCGAAACCCGGATGGGGGATCCCTTGTGAACCTCCAACCTTTCCTCAAAAAAAAAAAAAAACAAAAGAAAAGAAAAAGATTTGTTGCAGTTCGCCAGTTGCAACTGAAAGTTAGTTGCAATAAGTCAGTTATCCAAATTTGAACCTATTTGTAATGTTATGTTTAGAAACAATAGTTGCAGTTAGAGAACATTTTACTGTTATGTTTAATGTTACGGCAGAGTTGCAGTTAATATTTTTTTAATGTTATGTTTAGAAACAATAGTTGTCAGCCCTTTTTCTTATTAAAGCTCATATTTGAGCCTCTTTTTTCATTTTTTGGTCAAATGCAGCATTTTGAAAATTTTGTTAGAGAACATTTTACTTGTCATGCCCCACAAATCATCAATGCATGCAAGGCTTATTTAGATGGTGCACAAGTCGGTTCTATGTGCGGCAACGGAGAACTTTCAGGGGGTCATCACAAAAGTTGCTCAACGGGTTTCAAGTTGATGCTCGCAAAGCTTTTACCCAAGCTTGTTTCAACCTTCACTGAGATGGGTATAGATTGCAACCAATCCAACCCATTAGCACCGGTTTTGGGTTGAGATGATCTGTCTAAACTATGCTTGGTTGTGTTTAATTATAATGTAATTATATCTGATGATTGAGTATATCCTCTGCCTCCTCTCTTGTTTGTGTAAAAATTGGAGGGAGCATTCCCATCAAATTTACCATCCATCCAATACTTGTCACAGGGCCTAGATCTCACTGCTTCCTTAGCTACCTAAATCTAAATGGATAGATAGGATGTGGTGCGATCCGGGCCATCAAATTGGGGTCGGGTGGATTAGATGGGAAGGAGCCACCAGTTTCAATCGAACCAGAGACGAGCCTAGAGTAAATATGTCGTGTAATAATGTGCTATCCTGCAGTGATTGTGTGAATGCGTAGACTGGTATTGTATTATATTGTTCTGTTGTTTGAATAAATCACTGTATATATTCTGTGGAAAAACTTGTGTGAAAAAAATGCGCTAGCGTGTATTATAAGGTTTTGTTGTATTTATATGAAGTCTGAAATAATGATTTGGTTTGATAATTGCTGTTCTCTCTGAAAAAAATGCGCTAGCACCTGATGGAACATTTGGCACATTTAAATTTGTTATCCATTATGCATTTATTTCTATTGCACTTGTCACACGGTTATTACATGTATGATGTATTACATGTACAAGTTGACACGTGATGAGTGATTATTATTATTATTATTATTTTTATTTGGAGAAACGTGATGAATATTTACAGATTGATAGACATGCAGAGGAAGCCGACAATTTTATTAATATCCAAAGTTTAATTCAAATTATTATTTATGTTCAGATTCTGAGCTAATTTTGAAAAATGCCCAAGCCGGCTTACTCCTCCCTAAGCCGGTCATTTTGTAACCGGCTTATCTTTTTTTGTTTTTTTTTGTTTACACAAATATTTTTCTATTTAAACTTTGGATATTAATAAAAATGTCGGTTTAATCTTTAAAACTTATTTTTGTTGTTTAACGCACTTTTGTAATTGTTTTAAATATTTTTCTGTTTATTTTTTATGTTGTACTACTATTTTAATGTTTGTTGTAATATTTTATGTTTAGCATTATCATGATAATTTATTTTATCTGTAAAATATAAAAATAGTACCATAAAAACACACATATAAAAGAACCGAAATATAGGATAATCCAAATATACCAAACATAAATAGTATACCAAATATAAATAGTACAAAACTAGTAAAAATACAACTAAAACTGAGAGGGGGTATATCGCTGAGGCGGTACTCCGGCGTTCGCCCGGCGCCAGCGCGGTCAGGCTCTGTCTCTCTCGGCCTCCACACTAGCATCGGCAGACCTGAGTATCTGCTCGGCGGTATCCCATCTGGTATCGCCCGTGGAGACTGGCTGTACTGGCGGAGGTGTACTGAAGATAGATGCGGCGAACTCAGTCCCAAAGGCAGGCTGAGTATGAGATCCGCTACCACTAGCATCTCCATCATGCGGCATCTCTGTGCCATATCGGGGTACTGCCGGTGCCGACATGAAATCCTCATCGAATACCCCGAAGTCCTGGAGACTGTACGAGAGGGACTCGTACTCAGAAGTATCGGTCTCCGCAGGTGGTGGCTGTGGCGTCATCTCTGCCGGACCCTGCAATCATACACATAAATTAGTAAATTTGATATGAATGAAGAAATTTATTAAAACCTGACAGATACTGAAGTATGACATACCTGAGTCTGCACCGGACGTCCATGCTCGTCGTACCATGCCTGCCACCCAACGTTGGACAATACCCAATGATGGTAGTCCCACTCTTGATGCGAATCGGGAGAAGGTGGCATATCATCTAGCAAAACTGGGATCGCGTCGGGCTCGGTCGGATCTACCTCACGCCAGTTGATGTTCTCTCCGGCGTCTCTCAGCATACTGATGATCTTTCCACCGTGTCCGGCATCCTCAACCACATTCACATTCTTCTTGAGGACACGGTACCCAAGCCGTCTCCAGTTCTTCTTTCCCAGCATGGCGATCCCATGCCCGCACTCCTTGATCGAGGCCAGAAGCTGAAAAAAAATTGTCATGTCAGATCAAACCTTGATGAACTACTAAGTTAGAGGAAAACTATGTAGTTTTATTGCATTACCTAGCGAGCGAATGAACGGCCGTTGGGATGGTAACCATCATTGGTTTTGATCCCTACAGATAGACACTCGCCATGCAGACCTGCGTGTACCAAACATCGTACCTCAACTGAGGATCTCTCTGGGTCTGAACGATCACATCTGGCTCATGATAGAAGTCCAGATACTGAGGATCCTGCGCTGTACCGTAGTAGTCTGAAAAATGGGTGCTCCAGTCCTTCTCAGTTCGCCCTCGGTGGTTCATAATGTAAGGAAGACGTTAGTTGCAATACAAAGCTATCAAGTAATATGAGATATTTAACAATAGACTACGGCTTACTTGTGCAGGTCCATGATCGTGGACCTCGGCAAAGATGGGTCTGCGGGAATCAACGCTGCTCGACCAAACTGGCGGAGCACCCGATCTGGGTAGTGGTGCTTCACTACCCAGAAGTGTATGAGTGGACCTCGGTAGAACCACATCTCTCGCTCATGCTCGTCACCCACATTGCCCGGCAAGAGGTTCTCCGTGTACAACTGCTCGTACGGCGTCCACTCAACAAGATCGGCAGGCAAACTCTGAATCTCTGACCGGACTGGCCTGATCCCAACGGTAGCACTGTGGGTCCGATCTAAGTAGTGGTGGAAACCGTGCCACTTCTTCCCGTATACCGGACATCTCTAAGTATCTGGCGCTCCCCAATCCGGCGCCTCATTCGGTATAGGCCGGCCCACCGGTAGCCGTGACCACGACCAGTGCTGAAGCAGGAGTACCGGCCCGTACATCTGCTTCGCATTCTTCTGCATTTTCAAGAACATTAGACGTCAGTGTATTTTGATGGATTGATTGATTAAATAATTTACTAAGAAAAGAGTTGGAGACTTACCTCACTACTACGGCACAGGTGGGAGTACAGATACGCTAGGACAGCCCCACCCCAGTTGTACGGCGACGGCCGCTCAAGATTTGTCAGCAGCTGGAGATACATCATCGGCATCTGGTCACCGCTGGAATCAGAAAATATGACAGAACCAAAATGGTCCATCACGTAGCCCTGTGTATATTTGCAATACAAAACATATAAAAATTCTAATAGAATCCTCGTATTGGAAATTGATTAATAGAAACGAGTTATAGAATTTACCTCTGAATCTCCAGCTCGGTGGAATCTGCAGAGAGACCCACGCTGAAGTGCTCCCGTAACCTCGTCATCCGCAAATGAAACTTCGACCTCCCATTATCCCCAATGATATGGAAAAGATCAGCTCCCAACAACTCGCTGACATCACCTATGAATCTGGTGCTGTTAGATACACCGCCAACGGGTGTGCCACGGATAGACAAACCCCAAAGGGCACTCACATCCTGGAGAGTCACTGTCATCTTTCCGAATGGCATGTGAAACGTGTGCGTCTCGGGACGCCATCGCTCCACCAGTCCTGCGATGAGAGATGTATTGATGATGCTTCTCTCAGCCCGCACGATGTCCACAACCTGGTAGAGACCCAGGTTGATGAGGTACGGGTCCATCATCTCGTAGTACTGCATGTGAACACACCGCAACTTCACATCTAAAAGACCCATGTCCTGCGTTGAAAAAAGTAATCCACATGGTGTTAACATAATAAAATTTAAACTCAACAAAATTTAAAGAAAATTTAAAGAAAATCTAAAAAAGGATAGGTACCTCACGAGACGTCAGTGAGACTCGGTGCTCGTCGTGGGGAATCCACAGGAGATGACTGATGTGCTCCGTGCTGCTGGTACTGATCGGCTCGTCCACTACTGGACGACGGGTAGACCGTGCTCTAGGCATCCTGATGTCAAAAATAACCTAAAATAGGCCAATTGCCGTTAAAACATGCTAAAACAGGCTACAATAACCTAATTTCGGTAAAACATACTAACAAGGGACAAAAATGCTACAATAGCGCTTAAAATGCTAAAATGGGTCAAATTGCGCCTAAAATGGTAAAAATGCCAAAATACCCTAAATATTGGTCAACTATACTAATTACACTAAATTACGCTTAATTAGCCTAATTATAGTAAAAAAAAGGCCAAAATACCCTAAATATTGGTCAACTGTGCTAATTACACTAAATTACAACAAATTACTCTAAAACCTAACCCCTAACCCCTAAACCCTAAACCCTAAAATAAATAAATTTAAATTTAAATTAGATAAAAAAAAAATTACCTCAAAGAAGAGAGCAAATTCGGTTGAGAGATGAGATAGTTGTGAGGAGGAGAGAGAAAAAGGGGGTATATATAGGGTGAAATGCGGGTTTAAAAAAAAAAAAGGGTAAGCCGGCCACAAAATGACCGGCTTATGGCGGAGAGTAAGCTGGCCATTTTGTGACCGGCTTGGGCATTTTTCGAAATTAGCTCAGAATCTGGGCATAAATAATAATTTGTATTAAACTTTGGATATTAATAAAAATGTCGGCAGAGGAAGTTATTCGCCACCATTAGTTTCTACACGGATTATTGTACATCTATTTATATATGAGGAGGGTTCAAATGCCTCTATTTTTCATGTCTCCATTTTTTAAAACTTTAATAACTTAAAAGTCAAAATAAAACCGTTGGATATGATCTACATCATTTTATCTATACATGTGTAAAAAATTATGACATTTCAATTTTGTTTTGGTTGTCATCAAGAGCTTGTAAAAAACGTACTAATGTGGATAATTTCTAAACATTGATTTTTCAACTTATTGATTCACATAAAAACAAAATTGAAATGCGATAATTTTTTTATGAGCACATAGATAAAATGATGTAGATCATATCCAACGGTTTTATTTTGACTTTTAAGTTTTAAATTTTGAGTTATTAAAGTTTTTAAAGATAGAGGCATGGTGGAGGCATGAAAAATGGAGGCATTTGAACCCTCCTCTTTATATATTTAATTATGGACGAATGATTTACTGTAGCACTACAGTACTGCTACAGTAACATCCCATCTATCATCCGTACGATTCATATCCGATGGTTCGCATCTCTTCTCCCGTTTCTCCTCCGTCTGATCCATATTTGATGGTTCGCCTATCTTCTCTGTTCGCTTCGATATGGCAATATTTTTCTCTTTCGCGCCCTTCCTCAGCTTCTCGAGGAGAGATCCGCCCCGCCTCCTCTCTTTCTGCCTCTCCTCTTGGCCTTCTCTGCTCCTCCCCCCAAGGCTCCTCCTCAAAAGTGCCGCCCTTTCCTATTCCCTCCCTCTTCTCATCTTTCAACGAACTCAACCTCTCTCGTCTCCCTTCTCCTCATTGTGTCCCGCAAAAGGAGAATCTGAAAGTGAAGCCAAAACCGTACCATTCTTCCCCATTCTGCGCATCTTCTCTCATCTGGATCCGATTTGATCCGACTTGGCTTCCTTATCAGGGAACATGGAGGTAGCGTCGATCCTGTGGTACGGGCTAACAGTGTGAAGAAGAAGAGAAAGAGCGACGAATAAGCACAAGTTAAGAAAGTTGCGAAAGAAGCTCCGTCTCATGACGTAACAACAATTTTTTACATTAGATTTTTGTTAGGAGGTTTCCAATAATTTGATCATTTTATTAGATGAGGTATATTTTAACTTATTATTAGAATCCGTTTAATTTCTCCATTAAATTTCTTTAATTTTGGAAATTTAAAGGACTCGCAGCTATTTGAAGATGAGTTTTCTGTTCGGCAAGAATAAAACCCTTAACAGTAGGCTTTAATTGAAACTGAATATCTTAATGTGTGCTTTGATTATTGTAAATAGTCCTTGCATATTTCATTATATATTTTTTTAATTGAGGACATGTAAACCAATTTGCATGTTCTTTATTTATTTTGGATGTTGACATTATTTTTTATGTGGACCTAAGCTTGCTATGCTGATAAACCAATTTGCTGATAAACTTGCCATGCAATTATATTTTATGATTATGTAGGGTTACATGAATCATATAAAATTCACTCTTATTTAAAATTCTCATGAAAAAAAATACTTGGATGAAAAGTTTCACATCTTTTAGAACATTAACCCTCACTCATTTTAGAAATCATCTTAATCAGAAAACCCAATGCCTTCTCAACTTTTCTTCTTTTACATGACATCTACAAAATTCAACACCAACTTAATTTTAGAATTCAATGTCTTCTCAGTTACAGTTTCTCTTGCATAATCTACAAAAGTAATTCATTGTTTCACCTTTTTTGCACAACTTATGAGTAGAAGCACTGAGTTTGACACTGAGTCACGGTTTAGAATTCAGAATTTTGGTTGAATCTGACACTACACTTATGAGTAGAAGCACATTTTTTGCACTACAAATTTAGAATTTTGGTTGAATCTGACACTGAGTCACGGTTCTCTAGATCTGGTAAAACATTTAATTAAGTTTTAATTCTAGGTCAAAATATGCACCGTCAAATGACTTCGGTTCAGAAATCCTTCCCTCGGTTCTGACAGAGTACCAAGTCCAGGTATGCCAATTAAATTACGTTATACAACATACATAAATGCTCATGCATTGACCTGAGAAAATAAATAGATGGTTTAATTTGACAGTCCTACATTTTTAATGACTGCTGGGTGGACTTAGGGACAATCTGGTCCTTTTTTGAGACTAATTTGGCATTGACCAACGAGGTCAGTTACCAAAAACCTCACTAGTGATTTCTTTTATTAATTTCATAAAATCTTTTTCTTTATTTGGGTGGAAGTTGGAATACACATCCTTTTGGAAAAGGTATCTCGATCAGAGACAAGCTTAGGAAGCTAATTAGTTTAACTTTGCAAGAGGTGTACTTATGCATATATTTGTTTTCCTTCCTCTTCATGCAGTCTCCAAAGTTTGAGTTTCTTGACTTGAAGAATCCTTTCTTCGGATCACTTAGGTACCTCCAACGAAAATAGAATATTGTCAGGTAAACATTATCATAGTATTGTTTTTTTTTGTTAATATAATAATTATGAATGCTCTCAATGACAATAAACTATTTTGCTATATGCGTGGATACCGTAGAATTGTCTCCCAGTATTTCTTTTACTTGATGAACCTTAGTCTGAGATTTCCTTTTTCAATTACCATGCATTTTTTTATGATGTAAATTCTACTCATATTTTCTTTAATTGCTTGAATGCTTTTTAACTTTTTAAGAGTTGTTTTTTCTATTTATTCTACTGCTATTTACTAAGATATTACCATTACAAAATTAAGTATCAATTCTGTTTATTGAATGTAGTGCAAGTATAATACTTCTATAGTTTTGTAATAAATGATTTCAGTCATAAAGGCATACACAAAACAGCCACACTATGCTTTATTCTTAGCCCAAACACACCTTCTTTGTCTTATGTACCTTATTCTGACAGCCTTGTCCATCAACCCCCCCGGACAAGTATCGGCTCCATTACTGTAAAAGATTCCCTTCACTTTACGGTTTGAGATTAATTCTCAGCCGCTTTGAGATTCGGGCTAATGCAGGGGGCAGTATTATTGGGCTTTTAGATTCGTGCCAAGTTAAAAAGAACGGTCCAGATCCAGTAATTGTAAAAGATTCCCTATTACGGTACCGGGGAGGATGTGAATTGCACCCCCTCCCCCTCAGATCACCTTTGTTCAACAATTCATCCAAGTCACCACATTAGGCTCATGCATTTTATAAATCATGGCATTTACAAAATCCGATACCTTCTCAGTTACACCTTTGCAATATAAAATTACAGTTTCCTTAACAATTTAGTAATTTCAAAATTTGTTTCTTCCGAAGTACAAAAATCATTTTGCAATCAATGTTGTAATGACACTAGTAAGGAAAGACAACTATAGGTTATGATATTAGATTCTTACCCTTTCGATTATTTAAATCATGAGGTTAAATCTGGTTCCTTTCTTTTATTTCTTGAAATTTTACTTTACTATTAAGCTTTATCTGTTTCTATAACCTCAATATTAATGCATTGGAAGAGCTCTCAGATTCTCTAAGGAAGATGTACAAATCAATATATGAGAGCTTATATGCATCTTTTCTTTCTAAGTTAATCCTTCATGCAGTTATTATTATTTCTTTATTATAATATGCTTTGATGTTTAGAGTTGATGAATGGAGTCACCTCTACAAAAAATTGAAATGCTTGCTATCAAGCATGACAGCTCTTTCTTTAGAAATTACTTCCCGTAGTCATCTCAATTCAATGTCTACCATTAATATATGAAACAAATTTCTGTTAACCAATCCTTAACATACCAGCCTTTAAAGATTTGTACCAGTCTTAACATAACAAAAAAAGCCATATGAACGTACCAGCCTTAACATCCAATTAACCTACCATATGTTCTCAGTGATGTTCATATGTTGCCTATAAACAATAATTTTTTTCAAGTGTAGAATTTTTTTTACTTTAGATCAAACTTTAATTGAAATTGTTGTGATGTTGATATGTTTTCTGCAGCACCGAGAGCAGCAAAGGGAAGGAAAAGCAGGATTAAGAGCTCCACATCCACAAAAAATATATCCCACCTACAATCTCTGCAAAAACAAACACCGAAAAACATATTGTTGAAAAACAGTTTTCCATTAGTTTTGTTGAAAAACAATGTTTGCAAGTAGACTACAAACTCTTCATATGGCATGTAATAACTAATAACTGTAGGTAAGATACCGCGGTAAAATATTGTGAAATTTCAGAAAATGTTTACATAGAGCGTTATTTTGGAACACAGTCACCCCTGAGGCTCCAACAGGCCCAAAAAAATTATCAGGCCTAGTTCGAAAAAAAAAAGAATTCAATGGGCCATTTGTCTGGTAGGCCTTGATGTTAGGCCTCTCGTGCCATCACCATTGTTTTTAATAATTCACAAAAAATATATTTGATAAGTCATGCACCCTTCCTTGCCGAGATTTTTATTAATATCCAAAGTTAATTAGAAATTAATATTTATGCCCAGAATTTCTGACTTTCGCTAAAAATGTCCAAACCGGCCATTTTATGGCCGGCTTACTCAATTTTTTTTTTTTTTTAGAGACACTATGAAGAGCAAAATAATAAAATCTGATACTGAAAATTTGAATTTTTGTTTAAATTATTTGTTAGATTCCTTCTTTTGATTTATAATTAGCATATTTATACTTGAAATTATGTTGAATTACACTATATTACAATAAATTATGTTGAATTACACTAAATTATGTTGAATTACACTAAATTACGTTAAATTACAATAACTTCGCTAATTATGCTGAAATACGGTAAATTACGTTAAATTACAATAACTTCGCTAATTATGCTGAAATACGGTAAATTACGCTAAACTACGCAAAATTACGCTAAAGTAGACCGATTTTGTGTCATTTTTCATGAATCATAAAAAATAGTAAAAAGTTCAAAAAATAGTAAAAATTAGTATTCTACAAGTTTATTATGTAACTAATTTACTAAGCTACTTAGATTGAATAATAGAAATAAAAATCTTAATCGGTAACTTCAACTCAAGTTTTGAGGCTCTTCTCTTAGTTTTTTGGTAATTCTGAATTTTGAAATCCAGCATAGCCAGCACGGACGCATGCGTATTTTCGCAAGCTTTCCGAAAAGTGGTCATTTGCTGAAATCGGACACTTGCGCAATTTTATGACCGTTTGAAGTTTCGTCGTTGTTTTTTGCATTTTCAGTGAAGATATCGTCCCTATTCATATGTAATTTAGCGTAAATTACTGTATTTTAGCGTAATGTAATGTAATTTAGTGTAATTTAACTTAATATAGTATAATTCAACATAATTTCAAGTAATTTAGCGTATTTTAGTATAAATATGCTAATTATATATAAAAAAAAGTAATCTATCAAATAATTTAAAACAAAAAAAATTCAAATATTCAGTGTTAATTTCATTATCTTGCTCTTCATAATGTCTAAAAAAAAAAAATGAGTAAGCCGGCCATTTTATGGCCGGCTTACGGGGAGAGTAAACCGGCCTATAAAATGGCCGACTTGGGCATTTTTGGTGAAAACCCAGAATTCTGGACATAAATATTAATTTCTATTAAACTTTGGATATTAATAAAAATCTCGGCCTTCCTTGCTATGAATTTATATCACTTCTCTCTAAGGTACCTCAATTTTTTAGTGTAAATTCGGTCCCTTCGATATAATTTTTGAGTTTGGTTCAAATTCAGATCGGACAGTTCGAATTGAAACTCAAACGATATATTTTTAAGGGATGGAACTATCTAATAATTTTTTTTGATAAAAAACTATTTAATAATTATTATTCTTTTAAGTCAAACCAAAACAATTTTTATAACGAAAGAAGTTTAAATAATTCATATATTTTTATGATCATTTGATAATATATTTTAGATAGATTATGTATCGATTTAATGCAATTTGATAATCTAATTAACAGTATAGTTTTATTTATCAAATGATTTGAAAAATTAACAGTATAGTTTATTTATATTACAATATAATTTTCAAATTATATTAAATTTGATAAACAATCTACTTACACTTACATTGTAAAAAATATTTAAAATTTAATAACTATTTATCTAGGATTAATTTCTCATGTATCCTTCAAAAGTTCTTCAATTTCTTATTTACCTCTTTACTCTTTATTATATTCAATATGTCCTTTAACTTTGTCTTATCTTTCTTATTTGCCCATTACACAATAATTCTGAATTTAACCATAGTTAAAAGACAAAAATATCCTTTCAAAAATTCTTCTTTAAAAATTTGATGAGTCTCCTTGTTTTCTGTTATGAACATAGCTCAATTTGGGACTATAGTTGGTACGGTACCAGTTGGTACGAGGCTTAACACCAGCTCTGGTACAGAGGAAATCTGCTACTGACTGCTCCCAAGCTTTAATTAGAATATTAAGGATTTTTAAAGAAGAAACCAAGACGTTGCTGGAGCTGGTGGAGCAGATAAGGCCACAACATAGGTACAATACCATGCAACAAGAAGGATGAAATCGGTACTGGTACTGGAGCATTGCTAGAATAGCTTTTCAGTTTTTATTTTATCTTAATTGGACTTTTAGTTTATTTCCTCTTTCTTTCTTTTTATTTTCTCTGTGTTGCTCTATTTTCCTTTCTTCTTTTCTTCTATTTCCTTTTTCTTTATTTTGTAGGTCAGACTTAACATTCTTGAGTCCTGTTTTATTTTCTGAAATTACAAAACTTATGTAACCGTTATTTATATCAATGAAATGGAAGCTTGACTTCTATTTTTTCTAAAAAAAAATAACAATGGTGGTCCTGCAACATGCACAACACGAGGAGAAGCTGCTGGGTTTCAATCTTCATTAGCTAATTTGGTTTTATTTTAATATTTTTTTTTCTTTCTTTGCTTTTCGGTATTTTTAACTTTTGTTCGGTATTTTATTTTGATGGTTGGCGGCGAACTACCGCCAACAAATATATTGATACTAAAAAAGTTTATTTATAAGGACAAAAGCCAACCGGCCTTCTATAGAACAAAACTAAAGGTAAATTTAACTAGCAAATATTGCCGCTAACAAAACACAATAATCTCCTGCATAGTTGTCCATCCCTCTGGATCGCCTTTCTAACGGAGGCCACAATTCTTTCATCCGACTTGGGATCATAGTAATATATCATCATTGATCAGTATGTATATTGGCTTACTCTTAGCCGAGAATAACCTTTTGTTTCTTTCCCTCCAAAGAGCCCACAGCCCCGCTGCCCAAATCATATTCCTTCAATCTCTATCTCGCTTCGAGAGACCTGGTTGTGTGAGATCCCAGTTGTCCTGGTACCCCTCCGCTGATTCGATGAAGTACGTTATAGTGTACAAAAAGCCCCCTCCAAAAATTTGCAGCATAGGGGCAGTTCCACATGATGTGGTCCATCGTCTCCATACTCCGGTTGTTGCAGAGATGGCACCCGAACTGAACTGTGCAACCCCGCTTGAGCAAAACTTCTTGAGTCAGAATCTTATTGTCCCACATTAATCAAATAAAGATTTTGATCTTCATCGGCACCCTCAATTTCCATAAGATCTTTTGGTTAGGACAGATGATATCCTTGTGATGTAGAATCTTATACGTTGAGGCACATATGAAGGAACCAGAAGCAGTCCATTTCCATTGTGTCCCGTTTATATGATCCACCGAACAAGAATATAGAGGTAAGAGTTGCGAGAGTGATTTATGGAAGAATGAGTCCTCGGAGAATGACTCAATGTTCCTTGCATCTGAAATCCTATAGAGTCTATTAACCGTAGATGCCCATAGACCTAACGGGTTATTCTCTATTTCCCATAGCCATTTGGTGAGCAAACTGTCATTCTGTTGGGCTATGTCAATGATGTCGAGACCTCTGTTTTCTTTTAGAGCACACACTGTTTCTCAATTAATCAGGCAATTAATGCCCCTACACGATTCATTACCTTTCCATAAGTAGTTCCTGCATATTTTGTCTCTGTGTTTGACGACTCCAGCTGACAGTTTGAGAGCTTGCATATAATGCAGCTGGCAGTTTGAGAACTTTTGTTCGGTTTTTACAAGCTCAAACTTCTTGAGCTCCATTTTCTACTCTTATGCTACCCTGCTCATGCTCCAAACTTCTTAAGCGGATCCACCTAACAACCTCTTGTTCTCCTTTAATTTGCTGACCGTGTCTCTTCCTTAATTGCCCAAGTCTCCTTCTCATTTTCTGTTCTTACCTCTATTTTCTTTTCTTTTCTTTTTCCAAATTGAGTTGTGCTCGTAACAGAAAACAAGGAAACTCGTCAAATTTTTAAAGAAGAATTTCTGAAAGGTTATTTTTGTTAGATAAAGAACATATTGAATATAATAAAGACCGAAATTTTTATTAATATCCAAAAAAATATTGAATTTCAAAATCTACACCCCATGCAGAGGAATTTCAAAATTTGTCCAAACCGCAAAAATTTTCTGCGGTAATTCAGTCTAAAACCGCAAAAAAAATTGCGATTTTGGTTTTGGAATTCCTAAACCGCAAATGTTTTTTGCGGTTCTAAGTATTTTTTATTTTAATTAAACAAAAATGTTTATAATTTATTTGTTTTTTTATTGAAATATTAGTAATATTTTATATATTTCTTTGAAAATAGATGGAATACTATATAATTTGATTTATTAGAAGACTGCGACAAATAATCCGGATCAACATTTTTCAGCCAGATTTTTTGCGGCTGTAAGAAAAATTAAAATATTTCTTTGTGTGTGATTGGAAAAAATAAAAATATTTTGAATCTGAGTTATTAATCCCGGTTCAAAAGCTACTTCTGATAAATACATAAAATATTTGAATTCTTTTATTTTTGAAAAAAATGTGTCAGAAAAAGTTTAAATTTTGTCAGAGATACATTTGCAAAAATATTGTTTTCAAAAGGCAATTTGTCGTTTTGCTCCTATCTCCCATTATTTTCAAACAAAATTTCTGTTTAATTAAAAAAAAACTTAGAACCGCAAAAATATTTGCGGTTTTGGAATTCCAAAATAAAAATTGAATTTTTTTTTGCGATTTTGGAATTCTGAAATTGCAATTTTTTTTACAATTTTAGATTGAATTACCGCAGAAAAATTTTGCGATTTTGACAGATTACGAAATTCCTCTGCATAGGGTGTAAATTTTGAAATTTAATATTTTTTTTGGATAATAATAAAAATTTCAGTAATAAAGAATAAAAAAGTAAATAAGAAATTAAAGAATTCTTGAAGGTACGTGAAAAATTAATCTATTTATCTATTGTCAAATAATATAATTATCGATGAGAGAAGTTGCCTTTGGTCTAGTAGCAAAGGTACATGGCTCTTATATAGAAGGTCATGGTTCGAAATTCACGAAGTGGAGAAATCCTTTGTATATATTAATACAGGGGTTTGAAATGTGTTGGATAGTTTGATCCCAATTCCTATTTAAAATATATATATATGAGTGAGGCTATGGTGCTATGCATAGCACGGATGGGGTCCGTGCTACGGCTCAAAATTTGACTTTTCAAAATCGTAACGGTCGATCCGAACCGTTCAACATGATTATAAAATGAATATGTACTTGCAAACCAAATTTTACATTTTTCCGAATTTTTTTACTATTTTTTCGAAAATCACTTGATTTGAACATTCTAGACCATCCAAAAACAGCATATCTAAAAAAATAGTAAAAAAATTCGGAAAAATGTAAAATTTGGTTTGCAAGTACATATTCATTTTATAATCATGTTGAACGGTTCGGATTGACCGTTTCGATTTTGAAAAGTCAAATTTTGAGCCGTAGCACGGACCCCATCCGTGCTATGCATAGCACCATAGCCTCACTCTCTCTATATATATATATATATATAGTGCTTGGCTATTATGCTTATATAAGCATATGCCCACATATGCTTAAATAAGCATTTTTGCGTTTCCAATGTTCAAATGGTCGATCCGACCATTCATCTTGTTCTCCATATTAATATGTGCTTGGAGACCAAATTTTACATTTTTCTGAATTTTTTTACTATTTATTAAGCCACTTTGAAAATTGCTGATCATATAGTCCAGAATTTTGGAAACACTGTTTTTACTGTTCACCCAGATCAGCAATTTTCAAAGTGGCTTAATAAATAGTAAAAAAATTCAGAAAAATGTAAAATTTAGTCTCCAAGCACATATTAATATGGAGAACAAGATGAACGGTCGGATCGACCATTTGAACATTGAAAATGCAAAAATGAGTTATAAGCATATGTAGGACATATGCTTATATAAGCATAGTAGCCAGCCCCTATACCTCTCTCTCTCTATATATATATATATATGATTATCGATGCAGTCTGTGATGTGGAAATATCCACGTGGGAGGAAACCCAAAAAGTGCCACGGGGTAAAATAAACAAAGAAAGAAAATGGATAGAACAACGGACTGGACTCTCCTGTTCACGCTCTCTTATTATATTAGAGATGCATGGCGGAGCGTGAGAGAGAGACTGAAGCTCCTAATTACCTAATTAACTGACTAATGTCAAATTAATGGCACTACTGCTTCTCCCTTCCTCCTGTTGCTGCTCTGTCTCTATCCGAATTCGCAACCGCACGCGGTTCGATTGCATCAATCGAACCCCCGTCGACGAGGTCCAGGTCGCAACAAGCTCAAGCTCTTTCAACTATTGGTATAACCATCGTCGTCGTAAGCAGTTTCAATTGGCATCCACAGCCTCACAGTTGGGAGAAGGAGAGGGAGAAGAGGAGGAGGAGGAGGAGGAAAGGAGTGGGAGAGGAAGAGGAAGAGGTGATTATGTTACTCTCATTGCCTGTGCTGTTGGCCTCTTCACTGGCCTCGGCGTTGTTCTCTTCAATTACGCTGTCAGTTTCTCCCTCCCTCTCTTAATTTTACACCTTTTGTGCATGTTTGATTGTGGAGTAACTCTTACTCCACCTTTAAAGCCGTCTGGCTTAAAACGAGGAGTAAATTTGAAGGAGTAAAATGAAGTAACATCTGAGTTAATCCGAGTAAGTTACTCCGCCTGAACTCCGAGCAAGTTACTCCCCTCTCCAGGACGAGTAACTGTGGATTTTATCACAGTAACATTCATCTTTTAATTTTCTCTTTTCACAGTTTCTCCACCAAACATGATTAACTTAATCCACCTTAACTCGAAGTAAGCAATTTAATTCTTCTTAACATTACTCCACAACCAAACATGCACTTCCATGTTTGATTATAGAGTAAGAGGTGGAGTAGTCCACACTTAAGCTACCAACCAAGATGCTACCAAACAAGTTGTAAAATATGATGAATAAGATGGAATTACGGCAGAATAAAATTATATAATCTCTCCAAGTGGATTAACTTATTCCACACTTACTCCACTTGTAGGGTCAACTATCATAGACATAGATTCATTTTTTCAACTTCTTACTAATCTAGATGGATTAATTTAAGCTGCCAAACGATGTGTAAAACAAAAGGAATAAGATGCTTTTAACAACTTAATCCTCCTTAAAGTTAAGTAGCAACCAAACATGGCTTACAAAAAAAATACGAGGTTACTGGTAATTTTTAGTATGTTCTTCTGACCAGATCAGTTATACTAGGTTCTATAGGTCCATGAGATAAGAGACCTATTTTGGGATGGAATACCCCTGCGTGGGGCCACCTGGTTGAGAGAGGAACCAATCCAAAACATCTGGCAGAGGGTTGTTTTCGTGCCAATGTGCGGGGGCATAATTGTCGGCATCCTAAACAGCCTGAGGAGTTCTCTTAAGAAAGAATCCAAGGAAGATTCTGTACTGGGTGCTGTTCTGAAGGCAACAGTGGCTTCGATCACGCTTGGTACCGGCAATTCCCTTGGGCCGGAAGGACCTAGTGTAGAGATCGGATCAAATGTTGCCAAAGGATTTGGGAGTCTCCTTCGATGGAGCGGCGGCAAGAGACTCTCTCTCATTGCTGCTGGATCTGCAGCTGGCATTTCTTCAGGTACTAATTGGCGTGTTAATAAGAAAAAAAAAATAGAGTTTAAGACAATTCTAGAAATTGTTATCTCTAATATAAGACTAAATTAAGTTAAACTCCATGTCATTGAACATAACTAAATTGACATGAAACAAATCTAAGAAATAAAAAGCTGCTAGCAATTTGCATGCATATTTTATTAGTTCCTATTGTCAGGTAAATCTAGCTACTTTTTTTTTAAATCTCCAAAAAATATGCTTTAGAACCTGAAAACATTAAGCTGTTAAATAACACACAGATTTAACAATTAAAAATTATATTGGAGCTCCCCAGTGAAGGCTGCCCATCAAAATCATAAATTCTTGCTCTGTCATACAATGTTCTCAAGCCAAATATGTCAGAGCACAGCTTCTTAATGTTAAATTATGATGTTATTGTAATTGAAATTTTCTCAAAGCAACTCGTTACCCAAATAAAGCAAAAGGTTTATTACTTTTTGTTGACATAGGCTGATTTACTGTGCCCATCTCTTTTTTTTTTACTTTTGTTGTTAGCCAAAGTAATAGAATTTTCACAACTCCTGTGCAACCTAAGCGACTGAAACCAAGAATTTTACCATAGAAAATGCAGAGGATGTGGGGATATAAAGGAGAACTTAACCAAAGGATTCTTGAAATTCGAAAAAAATCTAGCACTTTCAAAAGACTTAATTCAGTCTTATAATACCTGTAATTGCATATGATTCAAAATAACACAAACTCAAATCTGTGCACTGTATATTTAATTTTCTGATTGAGCAATAACTTACGTAAAATTGCCAGGTGAGGTGAAAATTGGTTTGTGAAATTATAGGTTTCAACGCGGCTGTTGCGGGGTGCTTCTTCGCAGTTGAATCGGTTTTGTGGCCATCCTCTGTTGCCAACCCTTCCTCTTCCCTCCCCAACTCTACTCCAATGGTGATTCTAAGCTCAGTCATAGCCTCTGTCGTCTCTGAAATCGGCCTCGGTTCTGCTCCTGCTTTTGTCGTGCCGGAATATGACTTGCGCTCTCCTACTGGTAATGCGGTACACTAGTTTCCAGCATTGGTTTTTCTCTTGTGTAAAGTACCATTTTTTATAAAATAAATATATTCAATGAGTAGGGTTAAATTGATGAATGGTTTTCGTGCTCCAATCATGCCTCACATTCTTATTTCCATTTTCAAAGCCTAAACAGTCGATTTGAACTGCTCAACATGATCTCCATATTAAAATGTGCTTGGAGACCAAATTTTATAATTTTTTGAAATTTTTTTGCTATTTTTTTAGATAGGTAAAAAAATCACTGTTTGGATAATTCAGAATTTTCTAAAAACAGTGATTTTGTACCTATCTAAAAAAATTAGTAAAATTTTTCCAAAAATTATAAAATTTGATCACCATGCACATTTTAATATGGAGATCATGTTGAGCAGTTAGAATCGACTGTTTGGACTTTGAAAACAGAGATAAAGATGTGAGGCATTGTCATATTCAATATAAGAATGTATAATGTTGTGTATCTATCAACATGCCAAAAAAGATAATAATCAATAAAATCAACGAATTTGTTGCAGAGCTTCCTCTGTACCTTTTGCTGGGTATCCTGTGTGGGCTGGTATCGGTCACATTAACATCCTGCACATCATTCTTTGTTGAGGCAACCGAGAGACTGCACCAAAAAACAGGGCTGTCAGAGGCTGTGTTTCCTGCAATGGGAGGACTTTGTGTTGGGATAATGGCATTGAAATACCCCGAGGTGCTCTACTGGGGCTTTGAGAATGTTGACGTCTTGCTGGAGTCGAGACCGTTCACAGCACCTCTCTCAGCGCCTGTGCTGTTTCAATTAGTAGGCGTCAAGATTGTAGCTACATCCCTAAGCCGTGCCTCGGGGTTGGTGGGGGGGTATTATGCCCCGTCCCTGTTTATTGGTGCAGCTACTGGAATGGCATATGGCAGGTTTCTCGGTATCTTGTTCAGTGGTCCTGGTGCAATGTTTCATCTCCCTTTGTTGGAAATTGCAGCACCTCAAGCATACGGTCTGGTCAGTGCCATTCTTTCTTACATGAACAGACGTGATCCTGCAATTTTTTTTTGTTATGTCTTTCAAAAATCAAACATTTTATTTTATCTATTTTCCTCGGTTACCATGTAAACTCTTATTAAGTTTGTCTATATTATCTAAAGACCAACTTAGTTATGTTTTTGAAAGTTCAAAACACCATTTCGTGCTAGTGAAAATTCAGGGACCAATTTGTCTCTTGTGAGAAAGTCCAAGGCCTAATTTGGTGCAAAAATGAAAGTTTAGGAAAATTTCTTTTGAAATTCTTGGTGTTTATGTCGGTGCAGGTAGGGATGGCTGCAACACTTGCTGGGGTGTGCCAAGTGCCTCTGACATCAGTTCTACTCCTCTTTGAGTTAACACAGGACTACCGCATCGTCTTGCCTCTTCTTGGAGCTGTTGGTATTTCCTCTTGGATCTCCTCCTCTCGCCAAAAGAGATCTACAAATAATGTCACTAATGCCAAAAATACCCCCACACCTGGTAATGGCAGCACAAAACAATCCAATTCTACCGGATCTTTTAGTAAAGCTCAAATAATAGAAAGAAAATCAGACGATGGCGATTCCTCTGAGCTTTGCATGCTTGAGAGCTCTCTGTGTGTGTACGATGAAGAATCCGAGTTTAGTGATGTGGCTCAAAGTGTTAGTGTTTCAGAAGCAATGAGGAGGTATGAATCAGTTGTGTCAATGGAGACTCCAGTTGTGCGAGTGTTGAGTGTGATGATAAAAGAGAAGCAGCCATTTGTGGTGATTACCCACAAAGACAGTTCCCTACTCGGTTTATTAACACTAGACAACATTATGGAATTCATTGCATCTACTAAGAGTTCTATTAGACAAAGTAGAGACATGAGAGAACTGTTGGTGCATGACATATGCAAAAGCGGCAATGGAAGCTGGTGTAGAGCACGGCCATATGTGACTCCTGACATGAAGCTTGCGGAGGCACAAAGTATAATTAATTTGCATCGTGTTGATTACCTTCCTGTTGTATCATCAGACAAAAAACTTTCTCTGGTTGGTATCATTGACCGTGAATGTATCAGCATTGCTTTCAGGTAATGTTATATGAGCTTATCGCAGTAACAACAGGCTAAGGAAATAAAATATCAAATAAACAAACAATTACTTAGATATAACGAGTTTACACAATTAAAAATGGTGAAAGCCTGATATAACATTCATCAGATTTTAAATAAATATGATATAAAAAATTATATATATAGTTTTCAGGACAGACATGTAGGTACCAAAATCGCTGAAATACCCGGCAAAATTTAAGCGGGTTACTATTAAAACTGACTGATGCAACTTGGCATTTTTTTTCTTTTGGTGATATTTTTATATAGGGCTTCCATGGCGAAAGAACTTCTAAGCTCATCTACTAGTGAGAGGGTGTCAAAAACTTAGGCCTTATAACTTTTTGAGTGAAGACCATTGTTATGTTATACAGGACCCTTTTTTATTCATCAAGGAGTAAAGAGATTTTTTTTTGTGTGATTTTGATGATGTAGCCATGTAGGGAATTTAAAATTTAAACAAACCAAAGATCTTTTGTGCAAAATTTGTGATATGTGATATATGAATTAGGCATCAGTGTGATGATATTTATTTATGGTGTGCATAAATTTATATATAGAATTGGATTGGTGATAATTGTAAAGAGGTGGTATCTTATTTATAATTCTAAAATTAAACTTTTAATTTGGAATCTAACATTTAGAAGGCGATCTATGTAGTCACATACGCATCGTATGCAAAAAATAATAAAATGCAAGTATTACTACTGTTTGTTAAAGGACCTCAAATATTAAATAATAATTAAATGGTATGAAATTTGTTGTAAAAATAATTTTACAAGACTAAAAATACATCTATAGTATTACTTTACTTTTGAAAAATTGTATTTGATTTAAAAATTATTATGAAAATTATGAAATTTTATTAGGAATTGTTTAGACCGAAATTTTTAAAGTTAGCACAGTTTAAAAAAAAATAAACCAAAAAACCATCGTTTTTGGTAAATTCGAAATCTACCATGGCCGAAGAATGATTCTGCGAACCCAAATGCTGGGGACCGCATAGGCGTTCTGCGGATCCATTTTTTTTTTTTGGTTTTTTATCTAGCACCACGTGGGGATGACGGGAGAGATCTCAAAGTTTTTTGGATTTTTAATAATTTTTTTGTTCTAGGAATGCGTGCCCCCTTTGATGAGATATCTCAAAGTTTGAAAAAAAAATGGGTCCGCAGAACCCCTGTGCGGACCCCTGGCTAGGTCCGCAGAACGCCTGTGCGGTCTCCATAATTTGGGTCCGCAGAATCATTCTGCGACCGTGTTAGATTTCGAATTTTCCAAAAACGATGATTTTTTGGTTTATTTTTTTTTAAACAATGATAGTTTTAAAAATTTCGGTTGTCTAGAAATAGTGTGGCCCATTAGAAAAGTGGATCTTCTAGAAGGCCCGGCTTGCTAACCTGTGCGACATCTGGCTATGCTGCGCACGGCATGGAGGATGCCGCACGGTTTTCTGACTTAGCAGATTTTCTTATAATTTCGTTATTTCGCATGTTGTGCACTTCGTGCTCCATGTGATGTCCCATTTTGGCGGCTATTTGATAATTGCCGAAATATGACATTTTTGCTCTGCTTTTGGCCTAAATACACAACTTTCTCCAAAACCTGCTAAAATGACTCTAAAATACGTTTGCAGTAAATAATTTAAAAAAATGACTACTTCGCATTCGCTTTTGGCCATTTTCCGGATAAAATATAGTGATTTACGTTATATGATTTGGCGTCATCAGTTTTGGGTTTTTGTTTTTGTGTTTAGGGTTTAGGGTGTTGGGTTTTGGGTATAGGGTTAAGGATTTTGGTTTTAAGGTTCATGGATCAATGTTTATAGGGTTCAGTGTTTAGGGTTTTAGTGTTTAGGGTTTTAGGGCAAAGAATCAAGTTCAACATATGAAAAAGAGTTGCTAGCTGTCTTAACTGTTGTTCAAAAGTGGAAACACTATTTAATAGGGGCCCCCTTTGGTTAGGGGTTTTAGGGGTTTAGGGTTTAAGGGTTTAGGTAGGGGTAGGGTTTAGGGTTTAGGGTTAAGATGTTTTAGGATTTAGGATTTAGGGATTATGGTTTAGGGTTTGGGGTTAGGGTTAGTGGTTTAGGTTTAGGGTTTAGAGGTTTAGGGTTCAGGGTTCAGGGCTCAGGGTTCAGGGCTCAGGGCTCAGGGCTCAGGGCTCAGGGTTCAGGTTTAGGATTTAGGGGTTTATGGTTTATGGTTTATGGCTTTAGGGTTTTAAGGTTTAGGGTTTTAGGGTTTTAGTGTTTTGGGGTTTACGGTTTGTCTAAAACGGGTGTAGATTTTGATATTTTGTATTTTTATGGGATATTAATAAAACTAGAATGGGTAGATTTGGAATTTTGTCCTAAACAGATGTAGATTTTGATATTTTGTATTTTTATTGGATATTAATAAAAAATTCGGTGTATTAAGTGTATATTTTGAGAAATTTTAGAAACAAATATAGAAGAGTATGACGATTGTTGTTGGCTATTAAAACCAGTGTTGTAAAAAACATCCTTAATAGCCGATCAAACGCCCGTTTAATCGTTAACAACGAACCAAACCATTACGAATACACTTATCGGAGGTCTCTTGTCGAATTTTTCTGATTAGTCGGCCGATTATTTCTGATTATTCTGTTTATTTCCGTTTAATCATCTGTTTATTCCTCATTTCTTTCAAATAATATATTTTTAGTATTTGAAAAAACTTAATTCTTGAATTTATTTTTTCATTAAATAAATGTGTTACTTACATTGTTACACATGTAAAGTGCGTATGTGTTGTTTATTCCTCATGTAAAGTGCGTATATCATGTTATAACAGTAAAACTAAGTTAAATTAAATTTATTTGATAAGTTTGATGAGTTAAATAAATTATTTTTAATAAATTATGAATATATACACATAATTTTAATGAAAACATTAAATTATCTACATTTCCGATTAATCGCTTGACGATACCCTGTCCGTTCGACGAGCGCATACCATTGTTGTATTATTTACAACAATGATCAAAACACATTTTGACTTAGATAAAAAAACCGCATGGCAATTGTCAATATTAGCTGTATCATCTATAAAGAATAATGCTTGATGCATCAGCACGATATGTAAATGTGTATTGCAAAGTGCGTGAAAAATTTACTGGTAACTAAGGGATGGTTGACAGGCTTAAAAATAAAACTTTTTATTATACTCCATTTTTCAAATGTTTTATATTAATATTTTGTTTTAAAATATATAACAATTATATATTTATTTTTCAATCATATAATACTAAATGTAAATATTCAGATATTTAAGAAAAATGTTAAAAAAAAAATCTACATACACAGCTAAACTGCGAATGTATACGCTCTAACGAAATTATTAATGCATTGGCAAGTTGCCAATCGTAAACGCATGCATTAAGGTAAGTATGCCTGCTCTCGGTTTTTAAATTGAATTTTTAAGTCATTTAAGAGCTACTATTTAAATTAGATGAAATCTTGAGTCATTTAATTAGTTCTTAGAAAAAGAAAAAATAAGAATACTTGGCGCTGGCGATCATCATGATCTGCAAATCTTTGGATTCTCTGCCACTTCCCTTTCAGTGCGACATCTGATCGGCTCTCTGCCTCTCTCCGACCTCATAGTCACAAGATTCTCTCTCTCTCCCTCTTCTCGCGTAGGGGTGGCAATGGCTCGGTCCGAGCTAAATTCTAACTCAGCTTGTTAATTTTGGATCGAACTACAGCCGAGCGAGCTGGATCTAGAGTATCCGAGCTAATATCCTAGCTTGAAATCGTAACAAGTCAGCCCAAACTAGCTCGTGAGCTGACGAGCTGGCTCGTTGGATCTGGCTGAATCTTGTTTTGAGAAAAAAAAAATTCTATAAACTTTTTGGATCGAGCTAAACCAAGCTGGACCGAGGTAGACAGTATAAAATGCACACAAATTCATATAAATTTACAAATTGATGCCTAGCTGAACTAGCTCGCGAGCTGGCGAGCAAGCTAGGTCCCAACTTGAACTCATTAATTCTGAACTGAACTAGTAGCAAGCTGGCTCGTTAACAATGCAGTCCAGTAACGAGTAAGCTGTTAGCGAGCGAGTCAGATGCGAGTCACAATTGAGCCACGAGCTACCAGCTTTTTTTTGCCACCCCTATTCTCGCGAGACAACCAATTCTTTTTCTATATTTTTCTCGGTATTTGTTCCAAGATCAATATCTTTTCTAAATTCTTAACTTTAGGCTTTAGCACGGAACTGCCTTTTTTGCATTGTATATCTTTGTCTTTTGCACTGTACATCGCGTCAAGACATTTTTTTTAGTCCAAAAAAAGATTAAACACATAGGATACACTAATATGTCTATTTTTCCTCTTAACTTTCGATTTTTTTCTGAAGTGCTGCCAACTTTGAATTGTTATTATTTTTAAATGTTAACTAAAAAAAAGAAAGATTCCATATATTTATTTTGTAATAAAGTCGAATTATTGATTAATTTCGGATCACTTCCAAATATTTATTACGCAGTACCACACAATTAATTACTAAATTCAGACTATTCTTTATTTCTTTAATTGTGTCACAAATATCAAAGACACCGAATGTCTATCGCTAGAGTGGAAAAAAACGTGCCGTGCCGTGACGTGACTAACACGCCGTGACTTTGGTCTCGTGTCGTTCCGTGCCGTGACCAAAATGTCAAGGGGTGGTCACGGCACGCGAATAGTCACGCCACGTGAATCACGCCGTGCCTAACGTGCCGTGACCATACGTGACTCGCGTGACCAATTTAATCATAATTTATGTTAGTTTATTCAAGATTCACCATTAAATCAATATTTAATGGTCTTAATTACACGTGACTACGTGACGTGACATGCCGTGCTAAAGTTTCAAAAGATGAACACGGCACGTGAATAGTCACGGCACGGGACACGCGAGTCACGGTACGTAACTGACACGTGTGCCGTGCCGTTCCGTGACAGAACCGGCTCCGCCGTGCCATTTTTCCCACTCTATCTATCGCACACTTCCATACCGTAGAGGATACGGACTCATTGTAGATCGAAAAATGTCGTGTGACAAGTCCGCAAGGGTGAGTTGGGTTAAACAGTATTTGGGCTACAACAAATGATTTTACAGGATCATTTTCTAGAGCGAGCACCAAAAGGCCCTAAACCCTACTGGCCTACTCGCACTCTACAGTCTACATCACCACGACGCCAAAACCCTCTCTTCTTCCCAATCCCATACCACAAAAGAAATCATAAATGGCACACTCAGGCGATCACCGGCGCTTCATCTACCACCTCCACGAACAACCCAAGCCCGTTAGCTCCATCCGCTGGCTCCCCTCCGCTTCCCCGTTCCACCGCCTGGCCGTCATGTCCGTTCTCTCTCCTTCCGCCATAGAGATCCATTCCTTCTCCTCTCAAAACCCTAACCCTAGTCTCAACCCCATCTCTTCCCACCCACTCCCCTCCCCCGCCACCACCCTTACCTCCTTCCAAACCAATAATTCGACTCTCGTCGCTGCCTCCACCTCAACTGGGTCCCTCCATTTCTTCTCTGTCGACCCCTATGAAGGAAGAATAGAGTCACAGATCATCTCCATTGCTGACAAGGAGTCATTCCATTCTGGTCCGATCCAATCGATTGACGTAGAGACGAGCTCGACTGGAGAATGCGCCACGGCTGGAGAGGATGGCAGGGTCAATTTGGTTCGTCTAGGTGAAGATAAAGTTGAGAACTTTAGAGTTTGCGAAAGTGATGGGTTGGTAGCATATACTGCTGTGAAATGGGGATCTCCGGTAGAGTTTGTTACTGGAGGCGTGGGACCTGGTCTCCAGTGGTGGGATAAGAGAAGGCCTGGAGGGCCTGTCGCACAGTTCAAAGGTATCTGGTAAGTGAAATTCAATTCATGAATTATAAACGTCTTGGTCGACTATAGACTGCCAAGCATATATAGTTAACTTAATTTTAACATTAGTTTATCTTTCGAATGTAGTATATATTCAATTTACAAAAATAATTGATTCAGAGTCAAATTTGGTACAGGGGTCGTGGAATTGTGACCGGTATGATACACTCAATAGACATCCATCCGTCAAGAAAGCATACATGTGTGGTATAATTATTTATCTTTTTACAATTATGGTGTGATTCAAACGTAATTACTGTTACATCAAAAAGGTTAAATTGAACCAAATACACAGTATAATTGTCCAAAAGAAGCATAGTGAAGATAGCTTGATGGTGCTCGTTGATTCTGTTTTTTTAGCACCAATTGCCATATTTCATACTCTTTTGGTATCTATTTATTTCTTTTGATTATTTATGAAATATTCTTAAGGTGGGAGGCTCATCAGGGACAGTGTATGCATGGGATCTGCGGTCGCAGCAACAGGCAATCACACTTGCAGGAACCGGACTTGAGGCAAAGTCGCAACCTCTCTCAGGGAGCGAGGTTTGGGAGGTGAAGTATGATGCTTTTACCCCTCAAATCTCTTCCACCAAAGTTTTGCCTGTAATGATGTGCTCTGAAGATGGATTTCTAGCTGTTCTCCAGCAAGGTATAATGTTTTATTAATCTTTAGTCTTTGTTAGTATACATTGACTGTTATATCGTGTTGGAAGTGTTGTTGACCAAATAAAATATTCCATTTCAAAACCACCACATTACCTTTATTACGGCCAGTTTGGTATTGGGATGAAATACCTTTTTTTGATCAAATATATAGTCTAAAAATGCTTTTCTGTCATCTAATAAATCTTTTCCAAATTACATTATATGAGACGCGTGGCTTGTGCAAAGTGCACTCTTCTCTTTTTAACCTTCCAGATCCAGCACTAAAAGTTGTTGTCATTTTTTTTTTCTATTTTAGTTCATTTAATTATTTTCTTTACATCAACAGATGAGAACCCAGTGCAATTGCTGGAAGAGCCGTGTGCCATCAATTCATTTGATATAGATCCTCAAAACCCATCGGTATGAAGAAAAAAATAACATGAGAATGGTATATTCTTCAATCAAATGGCATATAACATTTGTTTGTGCTTCTCTCTTGTAGGATGTTATAGTCGCCTTGGAATGGGAATCTGTTGGCATTTTATCTCGAGGAAGAGAAGACATTGAAATGTCATGAAAACTCTCCAGCATCCGAATTAATACATTATGGAGTGAGAACATTTTATAGTGGAAAGCCCAATTTATTTCATTAAGTAGGATTAAGTGCTAGTGCGGTTGCTTTTCAATGTTGTTTTATAGGACATGAATTTGTGAAGTTGGCTCAGCTAACATGGTCAAATATTAGGGAATGAAACTAAATTATAAGGGATGTAGTTATGAAGAAAAAGGTTTAGATAACCTCAAAGGTAAAAAATGTTGGATTAAACTGAATGAAAAAAAAAATGTTGCCTTGACTTTCGGTATGCCTTGTATGTCGTTCATACTAGCTGCCATGTCATCTTTGTCGAGTAACACCGATATAAATTGATTTAGATGCTCAAATAAAAAAAATATTTGGTAGATAGTTGTTGAAAAGGTAAATTGAATTGAAGAATATTATATCCTAGATACCTCGAGTCCTTCAATGCCTATCATAAATAAAAAGAGAAAAGGAATTCGCATATACCAAAACTAGCATCAAACAAAAACAAAAACAAAAACAAATTGTACACTTAACCAAAATCTACATCAAATTACTTTCCGACAGATTTCTCATTAAGATCAGTATCACTGCAATCTGTATAAATGAGAACTCTAGCATAAAAGGAAACCTATGTTCGGAATTATTTCTGTGGTTTCTGCGGTTTGCCTATTTAGTGTGGATATATAGCGCTATTGAAACAACCCTGAAAGCAAGTTTTATGAAATATGTCAGCATATTGCTCTAACTAATTATGTTTAAATTAATTGACAAAAGAACACTGCAAAACAGCTTTGTTAACAGTAAGATGTATCAGAATGTGAAAGAAGCAAATAGGTACTTACATGGTACCAATATAGAAGGTTGGGGTCAATTTGAAGCCAAATATATGATGTCAGAAACATAGCCGCCGAGGTCGAATAAACCTGGATTGCTTACAATATAGAGAAAATTTAAAATGTCAAAATAAACTGCAAATGTGCTTTGTGATTTCAAAGAAAACATGGGGGTGATTTAGGAGTTAATATTATTATACTTCTTGCTGGGTATATTTGAAAAAGACAAGACAAGGTCTTTTAATTAAAATTTTACAAGTTCCAAATCTAACAGTAATTATGTAAAACAAAATTATTAAATAAAGCAGCAATACTGTTTTTACATGCAATATAATTATTAAGGAAGATTACCTTGACAGTATTGTCACCATATTTAGTGACAGCTGATACGGCGAGCCCACTACAAATATGAGAAATTCGCAAAAAAGAACAAAAAAAACAATATTATGATTTTAAAGCTAACTAGCATTTATTAACATTTGATTTCAATGAAATGTCTATATTGAAAAGTAAAACAAGAATAGTAAATACAAAAAGAAAATTTTCCTTAGAAGTTCACTAAACAGTATCCCATGTCATCATTGCCTTGCGCAACCTACAAATTGTACCATGAAGCCATGTTAAGTGTGTTTATTTAGACCTGATTGAAGGTCACTCAGAACCAAATTGAAGGTTTTATGTTGAGATTTTCCGGCAATAAGAAATCAGGATATAAACTAAAACCAAGTCAGAATGTGTTTGCTTACTTTCTCTTGAGAATTATGTGGTAAAGGATACCCGTGCTTATGATGTTAAGGTTCTTCAGAATCAATTTAAAAAAAAAAAAAAAAAAGTTCTCCAGAATCTAGTACCCAGGAGGCCAGGAGCCTCCACATAATAAATGATGTAGTACTGACTAGTGACACAATAACAAAACACATTATCAAATAACTACTGATGTTTTTCTAATTGAAACAAAATTAGTATATAAGAACAAATCCTAGTCTGCAAATTCGGCTGAGTCGCACCATAATCGGTACAGCCAATTTTGGACTGAATTACGCAGATAGCAATTTTCCAGTGAAAAACCAACTTGAATAGTGCTGAATTGGCCGAATCAAGCGAGTCTTTACTGATTCAGACCGATTCTTCTAATTTAGACCGGTTGCCAAGTATTTGAACCGGGTTGAGCTGTTTTTTTTGTTTCTTGGCGTGGGATGCCTGATGAGACCTCTTTCTGTAAAAGATGCCTTGTAGGCTTGTACTACGTCGTACTGTTGACTATGCACTAGGCCACTAGCAAAAAAGACATGGACTTAACATTTTGATTTTTTATGAGACCTCTTGCAGACCATGCTTATAAAGTATATTTTTTTACTGTTTTCATTTATCTTTTTGTTTTGATTGGACTAAAGTAAAAAAAAAGTTGGTTTATTGTTGGATGAAGTACATCCGTGATTAAATAAAAGGAAAAGAAAAAAACACACTACCGGCTCCTTAGCTTGTATAAATTGAGTTGAAGGACGAATGAATTTTAAACAAAGCTCAAGCAACTTGATGGCATAAAGGCAAAAGAGTTGAAACGAAATTCTCAGTTCTTGATTTTTCACGTACTATGTTTAATTTACTTTCAATAATTAGTCATTTTCTGAGAAAAAAAATCTTGTTAACATTTTTCTTCTTTGTTGTTGATTTTGATTATAGTCTTGTTATTTGAGAATGTAGTTAAAAGTTCTTTGAGATTATTTGAGTTTAATTATTCAAAAGTACGTAACAAATATAGCACATGTTTGGTTGATTTATGTTATATTGTATGGTTACATTGTGCGATACAGGTACGCAATCAACCATTTCTTTAAGAAGATCCAACTCTTACAAGAATTGGAGATAAAAAGCTCATTAGTGCTTTATTATCACTGTCAACCATTTTTATCCGAACTGCCTTTACGTTACCAATTATACCAGTCAAATGTTCTTTATCTCTGCAAAATTCACCAGAAATGATTTTACCGAACTATTTACATTTTACTTTTTTCTTATTATCATCAACTATTATGAAATGTTCCCAACCAATGTCTCGTGATTTACCCATAACTTTGCCTCTACCAGCCATATCTATATTACTAACAAAAAATTTATAATTAACAAAATATCTCATAAACTTTAGTTACATTCTCGAATAACTAATTGACCCAAACTGGAGGTACAAGGTAGATATGAGATACATTGGAAATTGCACAATGTAGCCATACAATATAAAATATATAAACCAGGACTTGAGAGTAGGTCCGATGGGCATCGGACCTACCTCGGTTCGATGGGTTTAATCACCATCGATTTTCTTTTAGATTCGTGCGAAATGGTTTAAACCCCGTGCATGTATGTTTCAAGTTTCGTACGCACAAATTACTCCGTTCTCCTACGGTAGATCTGCCCATCGGAACCAAACTAGATCCGATGGGCATCGGACCTACACTTATCTCATAAACCAGACATGTGCTATGTTACGTACTTTTGAATAAAATAAATAAACCATTCTAATAAGCTGCCCGAAAAATCAGTAAAACTGAATTTTGAGGCGAAATTTTCTATTCATAGAAATTATTAAATTCAAACGTACAAAAATAAAAAGAGTGTGTCGTTTTTAACAATATAGAAAGATCTGCCTCATTGAGTCCGATCCAAAATATATAGATCTGACTCAATGGTCCAGATCCAAATATTATGTTCTTTTTGGAATCATGTGTGGACCAGAGCTTGATTTTCCTCTAATCGGACGGTCCGGATCCAAACTAAAAAAAAAAAAAACATATATCTGAATCATTGGGTCCGATCTATAATATATGGATCGGACTCAATGAGTCATATCTTTCTATATTTGTTAGAAACAATACACTCTTTCTATTTCTGTACGTCTTATTTAATAATTTCTACGGATAAAAAAAATTCCATTTTCGGACAGCTTACTCAAGATGTGGTCAACTGAATTCACATCACCTCATGTTACCTGACTCAAGCAATTACGATCGGACGGCCCATTTAATATGACACGAATCTCAAAACAGCCCCCTACTGTCACAATAGGCACCGGATTTGAGTTTGGCCCATATAAAATTAATCTGGGCCGGCCGTTGTAATTTGCTTGAGTCAGGTACCTGGGAGGATATCGGTCCTGGTCAACTGGGAGCAGAGAAACTAAACCCCCAGTGTTATTGCCGCTTGTATCTCATCCACTTCTGGAATATAGAGCCCCACCACCCCAATATACATTCAATATAAAAGTTCTAAACTTTATTAGAATGGTGCATATACATGTCTACAGATGTATAAACTTGGACTAGCACAATAAATACTTTAAATCGCAAGAAAACGAAAATTCAGTTTTACTGGTTTTACAAAGAAATCAGATTTCTTTTTTTGCCAACTTTCGAAATTGAAAGTTTTTAAACCTAATTTTTATAAAGTAAACATTCTAGAATGTATATTTTGAATAATCATATGCATCTATAAGCATTTTGAGGTTTTATTTCAATTAAAATTCTATTTTTAAGGTTTAATCAACTCTATAGTTGACTTTTTTTCTTTTATTTTCAAAATCTGATTTATTTTGCTTATTTATCCAAATTTGCTACCTCAAAAGTTCCACAAAAATCAGTAAAAGTGTATTTGAATATTCTTTATATGCTGCGAAAATTCTTGAAAGAAATTCAAAAGGTAAAAAGATATGATTCTTTGAAGGAAATGGACAACAATGCCTCTAGATGAACAAATTGCTCCGACATTTTTATTAATATCCAAAGTTAATTACAAATTAATAAATATACTCATAATTTTGGGTATTTCGAAAAATGTCCAAACCGGCCAGATTCTGGCCGGTTTTCTCTTCCTCCAGAAACCAGTTAGAATCTGACCGGTTTCCTTTTTTTTTTCCGTTTACACCCTATAAATATGGGTCTTTCCTTCCTTACAATACACATCTCTTCTTCCGTCTAATTAGAGGTTTCAGGTAAGGTTTTTATTTTATTTTATTTTTTTATTATATATTTTTATTTTAGAATAATTAATTATTAAAAAAACTAATTTAATTATTAAAAAAATTAATTTAATTTCTTTGTACACTCATTTAATTTTTTAGGACTTAGTGGGTTGACCATTACATGTATACAGACATGATCCATTTAATTTTTTAGGGTTTCATAACCAATAATTGTTTATCATTTTCTAAAATAAATATGTACAAGACATGTAAATTAGTAACCTGATAATTGTTTACCATTTTCTAAAATGTAGTTTGTTTACCATGGCCTTTATTTCATTACATTATGGTGGGAAGATGCTTAGTAATGCACACGGGGCTTATTACAACAAAGATTCAATTGCTTCATTTATGATTCCCGATGATATATCACTTTTGGACCTGAAATCCATAGTTTACACAAACACTGGTTATAACCTAGAAAGGTGGAACTTAGAATTGACAACCCGACTTAGCCATTCCTCCAACGGAAAATGGGTTACTGCGAAACTACTAGATGAAAGTACTTGGAGAGGCATGTACGGTTATTTGAAGTCCCAAGAGATTTTTATAATAGAAATCTATGCCAAAAGAATTCCGATAGAGTCCGGGGTTGGAAGTTCTGGCTCTGGATCAGTGGCACCACATTATACAACACAATCAGAAACATACACACCTCTCGTTCCTTTAATCGAACCTGACCCAGAAGCATACAATTACGTCACTCCACCAGCACTCCAACGAAGACACTCAGTTTCATCCCCACCTAGACCCCAACAAGGTAGACCAAGACACTCAGTTTCATCCCCACCTAGACCCGTACATGTGGCGCCTTTACAATTACCTCCAGTATTACCTTACCCCAGACCGGCACCATTAGACGATGAAATTTGGTCGAATTTTGAAGATATTAATGAAATTTCGGAGGGAGAAATGTGGAGGGACTCTGATCACCTGGAGGCAAGTGGGTCCGGAGGGTCACGGCGTAGCACAGCTACAAGCCGTTTAGATGCATCTGCTATGTTTGCCGAAGCAATTGGAGAGGCGGTTGCCATAGGAGGAGAGGCAGTTCGGGTGCAAGGAGAGCCATTTGAAATCCAACCGAGGAGGTCAACTAGTAGGCGTACAACAAGGGCATCTGCAAGCCAAGCAGGGCCATCTGGAGGCCAAGCAGGGCCATCTGGTAGGCCATCTGGTAGGCTATCTTTTGGAAGTGATTTTTTTTGCAGATTTAGTTTTAGACGTGGTAGTAATAGGTGATTTATATGCATGTTGTGAACTTATTTATTTAGATGCTGCTATCAGAACTTTTTTATTTGCAATTTGTGTGGATTTTATTTGAAAATTGTGTGGACTTTATTTGCAATTTGTGTGTACTTTACTATTTTGTACGACTCTGAATTCTTTCTCACGCCTTCATCTTTAAAGAAAACAACACGTGAGTACTAAATAAAAAGTAATTCTTATTTAATTAATACTCAAAGAAATTACAACATAATTCATCCAACTATAATAATACTACTTAGAACCAAGCTCAAATGCATTCAAATTTTAAACCCTACTAATACTACTGCATGGAATAAAGTCTACAATATAAATTCTTAATAAGTAGTACTACTTCTTACAACGAGCCTTGAAAGTACATGGAACAAAGTCATCATCGGATTTTGCCGGATCTGAATAAGTCACAACAAACGAAGTGGTAGCCATACCAGTATAAGTACACGGAACAAACTCATCGTCCGAATTTAGAGGCTCTGGATCAACCTTCTTCTTTTTCAAACCAAAACCGTAGGGGTTTTCCACAAAGTCATCGTCTAAAATTTCATACCGAATAGGCCGTCTAAAAAAATTCCTCCATCATACATACTTGACAGTTCCGGGGATCACGGCATATTTGACAGTTGTTCTTTTTTTCCTCATTTTTACCTTGATCACTAATTGACTCTCCTCTCGCTAGGCCACGATTGGACGACATACCTCGGTTGCTATTGTTCATTCTTTTGGCCCCTTCAAATATCGGCCTTTTTGTCTCAAAAATTGCCTTCTCTTTCTCTCTGTCCCTTCCTCTCTTTGTCTTTTGTGAGTTGAGTGAGTTGTGAGGGGGAGAGAAAAAAAAGAGTATTTATAGGATTTAAACGGGTAAAAAAAAAACGAAACCGGCCAGATTCTGGCCGATTTAGACATTTTTCGAAGTACCCAGAATTTCTGGGTATATTTATTAATTTGTAATTAACTTTGGATATTAATAAAAATGTCGGCAAATTGCTTGTTCCAAAGAATTTTATGAATGCATTATGCTTATTATCGGACAGTATGCTATAAAAATCACTGGCATAGCAGTGCTACTAGTATTCTCCTCTAATACTTCTCTGTTGATTAATTGAACAAATAGCAACTTACGTACCAAATCCATTAAAACAAGAGTAAACAATACAGATAAGCCATTCTTATAGTTAAGAAATTACAAAGCCCTTCCTTTTACCGACATTTTTATTAATATCTAAAGTTTAATAGAAATTAATTAATATGGCCAGATCCCTGAGTATTTATAAAAATACCCATACCGGCCATTTTTTGACCGGTACTCTATTTATTTAAATACCGGCTATTACCTTTTTTATTTAATTAATGGCTGGTATCCTTAAATTTTTTTTGTTTTGCTGTTTTACACCCTATAAAATACGCATCTTTCTCTCTCTCCCCCTCACAACTCACTCAACTCCGAATTCTCCTATTCCTTCAGGTATATTTTTGCTTTATTTAGTTTAACTTTTTTTTTAATAATTAATTTAATTACTAAAAATAATTAATTTAATTACTAAAAATAATTAATTTAATTACTAAAAATAATTAATTTACACTCATTTAATTTTTTAAGATTTAGTGGACTGACCATTACATGTATACAGACATGATCCATTTAATTTACACTCATTTAATTTGTAAATTAATAAAATAATTAATGTATTTAATTTTTTTTATTTATTTTTCAGTAACCTATACATGTAGATTAGTACCCTGACAATTGTTTACCATTTTCCAAAATATAGTTTGTTTGTCATGGCCTTGATTTCATTACACTGTGGTGGGAATGTCCTTAGCAATGCATACGGGGCTTATTACTCCAAAGAGGCAATTAATTCATTTATGATTCCCGATGATATCTCATTTTGTGACTTGAAATCCATAATTTGCGCATGCACTGGTTATAACTCAGAAAAGTGGAACTTAGAATTGGCAACCCGAGTTTGCAATGGAAACTCCGAAAAATATATCCTTGCGAAACTACTAGATGAAAGTACTTGGAGAGGGATGTACGGCCATTTAAAGGCCACTGAAAATTTTATAATAGAAATCTATGCCAGAAGAGTTCCGATAAAGCCAAGGGTTGGAAGTTCTGGCCAAAATTCAGTTACACCAACTTATATAACACAACGAGAACCATACACTTCCGCCGTTCAGCGGCATATTCTCATATCCTCCATTACCGATAGGTAACGAAGAGGTATGTAACATTCATTAAAAATTATATTTCTTTCCAATTATACCAACTTACTAAGTAACAAATGCAAATGCAGAGGCAAGAAACACAGCGAGTTATGGCAGAGGCAAGTGGGTCCGGAGGGTCACGGCGTAGCACAACTACAAGCCGTTTAGATGCATCTGTTATGTTTGTAGAAGCAATGGGAGAGACAGTTGCCATAGGAGGAGAGGCGGTTGGGGTGCAAGGAGAGCCATCTGGAAGCCAACCGAAGAAGTCAACTAGTAGGGGTACAACAAGGGCATCTGGGAGCCAAGCAGGACCATCTGAAAGCCATGGAGAGCCATCTGGTAGGCAAGCAGAGCCATTTGGTAGGCCATCTTCTGGAACTTGTTTGTTTCGCGGATTTAGTTTTAGGCGTGGTAGTAATAGGTGATTTATATGCATGTTGTGAACTTGTTTATTTAGATGCTGCTTTCAGAACTTTTTTATTTGCAATTTGTGTGGACTTTATTTGCAAATTGTGTGGTCCTTTTTATTTGCAATTTGTGTGTACTTTACTGTTTTGTACGAGACTCTGAATTGGCTACGAGACTCTTTTTTATTTGTAATTTGTGATGCAAGTCTGACTTGGCTGCGAATTTAATTGTGACTCTGAATTCTTTCTCATGCCTTCATCTTTAAAAGAAACAACACGTGGCTACTAAATAAAAAATAATTCTAATTTAATTAATAAAGCACAAACAGATTAAGTCTAAAACAAATTCTGAATGGATGAAATAAAGTCTAAAAAATAGACATTAAAGAAACTCAAAAATTTTACAATATAATTCATCAAACTACAATAATACTACTTCTTAGAACCCAGCTCAAATGCATCCAAATTTTTAATCCTACTAATACTACTTCTTAGAACGAGCTGATTTTGCCAGATCTGGATCAGTCACAGCAGACGAAGTAGTGGCCTTACCAGTATAAGTACACAGAACAAACTCATCGTCCGATGTTGGAGGCTCTAGATCAACTTTCTTTTTTTTCAAACCATAGCCGTAGAGGTTTTCCACAAAATTATCGTCTGAAATTTCATAACTAATAAATTTTGGCTATATGAATGATTGACATGTCTTTTTATCAGGGCATACTGGACACTTGTACTTTTTTCCCTCATTTTTATCTCGATCACTAATTGACCCTCCTCTCGCGATGCCACGATAGGACGACTTACCTCGGTTGCTATTGTTCATCTTTTTTACCCCTTCAAATATCGGCATTTTCGCCTCAAAAATTGTCTTCTCTTTCTCTTTGTCTCTTCCTCCCTTTCTCTTTTGTGAGTTGTGAAGGGGAGAGAGAGAAAGATGAGTATTTTATAGGGTGTAAAACAACAACAACAAAAATTAAGGATACCGGTCATTTAATGGCCGGTAATTAAATAAACAAGGTAATGACTGGTATTTAAATAAATAGAGTACCGGTCAGAAAATGACCGGTATGGATATTTTTATAAATACTCAGGGGATCTGAGTATATTAATTAATTTCTATTAAGCTTTGGATATTAATAAAAATGTCGGTTCCTTTTATCTTTGCCCAGAATTACCTATATAATTTAATTGAGTTCCCTTAATAGTTTATTTGAGTTTCTTGACCCATCATTTCTACTTTAAATGACAAACCTGATTTAGATAAGGCTACTCCTGTCATGTCAAAAGGTATAGTTTTTGTTTTAATGTAGCATTAGTGATGTTAAAGACCAACTAGCAGACATGGTTCGTTTTCAATTTCAAACCAACTCGGTCTTCTTTGCAAATAGTAAATAAGTACTTTTCTGTAATTTGTGGATATTATATGTACCTAGAATGCGGTTTCCTTTTCTTCCATGCCAGAGTGAAAATGCAAGCAATGTTAGAGTTGAGGCGAAAAAAATAAGCTCAGATAAGGAATTGGTACGAGGGAGATGTTCACTTGGTACCTAACTACAGATCATATAGCCTGAATGAAACTGAATAATTGCAAATAGTTAGCAAAAGAACGAAAAACATGCTTAATTACGCAAAGACAATTTTAAAAACTGAACTTTTCACATGGTACCTAACTAGGCATTTGAAAGATATCAAAATAAAGCATTTTTTTCTCTCAGATAATTAAAAAAAATAGAGCCTTTGTATCCTCAAAGTATCCAAAAACACCCTGTAAAACCAAACATGTACCCCTACAAAGAACAGAATTATATCATTTACTTTTTTTTTTCTTTCACTCTCCAGTAATACATCAACATATATCTCTGAAAGAGAACACCAGAGAGGGGCAATTGTTGGGAAGTTTGAATATATTCAAATGAGGAAACTTTTTCATTATTGGGAAAAACTCTCAAACTAAAATTATACTAGTAATCACATTATAATAGTAAAAATAAATATCCAAGAGAAGCAAATGTCAAAATAAGTACCTTGCTTACAAGACCATCATCTATAATCAGGCTTCTAAATAGCTAGCTATAGCGGTTTTTGGCCTAAAAAGCTAAGCTACGGGGTAAAACTTTGCTAATTGAGCTACGGCCGCTATAGCGGTAATAGCGGTCCGCTATAGCGCGTAGCGGAATAGCGGTCCGCTATGCTACATGGGCTTATTATTATTTATTTGTTTTGCAATTTAAATGGGCTTTAAGGTCCAAAACGAAATTAAATTAGATGGGTCTATAATATCAATAAACTTGAACAATGTGCGTTGGTCTATAATATCGATAGTTTATGAATTAGGGATATTTTGAATGACAATTTGAACTTTGTATTGGTTCAATGTGAATATTAGAACTTCTTAATTAATTTTGTGTTTTTGTTTTTTTTTGAAGGTCGGTTAGCAAAACGCTTACCGGCTATTTCATTAACATAAAATTGAAGTACAAAAATATATATTACAACAGCCCCCTACGGAAAAACAGAAAGAAGGAATAATAATAATGAAATACTTAATATGTACAACAGCCCCCTAACGCACTTTGGACATCCTCACTAGCTATGAGCCCGAGAACTACCACCATCAGTGCCTAACCCCGTTTCCACTCAAGTGACCGCGATCCATTGTTGGATCTGGATTCGGGTGTCCTCTTTGAGCCGAAATGCAGTCTTTTCTTCACCGACAAACGTGCGTCGGTTGCGCTCTCTCCATAATGCCCACACACCAGCCGCCCACGTGGTGTCCCACCGAATACATACATCCTTGTTCCCAGGAGACCGGCGAGACAGCCAAAATTCAACGATCGTGGCGGAGGCACTGATCGTCATTACGGTGATGTCCCCCAGCAGTGTTGACCAGAAGTGTTGTGCATACGAACACGATAGGAATATGTGGTCTCGCGTCTCTTGACCTCCGTCCCCGCAGAACACACAGCCATATTGCACGTGGCATCCCCTACCGACTAGTACCTGTTGGGTGAGAATTTTGTTCTGAGTTGCCAACCAAAGAAAGACCCGGACCTTAAGCGGCGCCGTTATCTTCCAAAGGAACTTGTAGAGCGGGCAGGTGAGACCCCCATTATGCATAACAGCGTAGACAGATGCGGTGGTAAAATTTCCACCCGCCGTCCATTTCCATCTTAGGACTCCGTCGATATCCCTTGTAGTTGATACAAGGAATAACGGTATGAGAAGTTGGAGACTTTTGAGAAAGAAGGAGTCTATCTGCACCGCTGACAGTTGAGCAACTGTTTGAATACCATACAAGCGATTAATTGTCATTGACCAGTGGCTGTGTGGTTCGTTTTCCAGTTTCCAGAGCCATTTAAGGAGCAGGGTCTCATTTTGCGTGGCGAGACTGATTATCCCCATGCCGCCATTTCGCCGCAATGCACATACCCTTTCCCAGTTGACGAGGCAATTGATGCTCTTGCACTCATCATTTCCCTTCCACAAAAATTCCTTCGAAACCTATCAATTTGTTGCACCACACCTAGCGGGAGACGTATAGCTTGCATGTAGTGGAGGGGGATGGCCGATAAGACTGACTTAATGAGCGTTAGTCTCACTCCGAGAGACAAAAGTTTGGCCTTCCAACCTGCTAGCCTTGTACGGACCGCCATTATGATCGGTTGGTATAATTGTTTGGCCGGTTTCTTCATGGTGAGCGGTAACCCCAAATATTTCAGCGGAAGATCGAACGGCTCGCAGCCAAGAATTTGGGTTATAATGGGTAGACGATCCGGTGCAATCGCGATCGGTACATACGCACTCTTCTGTCGGTTGACTGTGAGCCCGGTTAGGTCCTCAAACCGTTGTAAAATAGTTGATAGTACCTTTAGATTGTGCGGGTGGGCTTCGGAGAAGATGATGGTATCATCGGCGAATTGAATGGCCTGTGGTGGGATCGCCACCTCCTGGTGCATAATTGTTCTTGCTGCTACCACAAATCGCTGTAATGCGTCCGCCATTAATATGAAAAGCATGGGCGACAGGGGGTCGCCTTGTCGGAGGCCTCGCTGGTGACGGAAGTAGCCTGTCAATGATGCATTCACCTTAACCGCGGAGCTGGAAGTCCGCAAGATAGTCAGAACTGTGGATATCCAACCTGGTGGGAACCCTCGCTCAACTAGTAGATTCATTAGGAAACACCAGTCAACTGTGTCGAATGCTTTCTTGAAATCAACCTTGTAGAGTATCGCCGGAATTCTATTTTTAGTACAGAAAGTGAGTAGCTCCCGGGCGATTGCAAAAGATTCCATAATGGATCTCCCTTTTATGAACGCTGTCTGTTCCGGGCTGACCAGCGTCCGTAAGTGCGGTTGGAGTCTATTCGCCAAAATTTTTGAGATGATCTTGATCGATGTGTTCATGACACTGATTGGACGGAATTCGTCAATTCCTATTGCCCCCGCCTTCTTTGGCATGAGTGTGATGGCCGATCGGTTAAGACAAACTGTATTACTTCGACCCCGACTAGTATCCGTGACCATTTTAACAAGGTCATCTTTGATGATGGGCCAGAATACCTGGTAGAACTCAGCCGGGAGGCCATCCGGACCGCTTGCACGATGCTTTGGCAGGTGCATTACAACATCTCTCACTTCCTCCTCCGTTATTGGATGGTCCAGTGCCATTAAGGATTCATGGTATGTAGGCCCTACCCGTCCCGCTAGATCGAAGGCGTACCTGTGATGGCGACGGACGCCCAGTAGTTGTTTGTAGTGGGCTAACAGGACACGTTGCATGGCAGAATGACCGACCTCAGTACCGTCGGTGTCGCGCAGGGTGTGAATGAAATTGGCATTTTTTCTTCCATTTGGCACGGCATGGAAGTACTTTGTGTTGTTGTCGCCCAACTTTAGCCACCTGCAGCCCGCTCGTTGTTTCCATCGGTTCTCACGGTCATTTGCTAGTCGGAATATGTGTTCTCGAATCCTTATTCGCAAACGGAACTCTATTGTATTGAGTAGTCGGGACTCCTCCACCCTGTCCAGCTGTTGCAGAGTCCACTTAGACCGTTTTAAATATGTTTCTCTGTTGTGGAATCTTGCAGCGGACCACTGTTTAAGAGCCGCAGTTGTTGCTCGAATTTTTTTTTGTATTGTTCTGGCCGAGTTTGGTTCAGCCGGCACCGATTGCCATGCATCCTGTACTATGCCATGTATTTCGTCATACTTCAACCAGAAGGTCTCAAATCGAAAGCATCTCTTAGATGGAGACGCGTGTGGTTTAAGAACAAGCTTCATAGGGACATGATCAGAGACGGTTGCTGGTAGATCCTCGAGTGAGTGTTGGCTTCCTAAGAGGGGCCAATGCGAAGAAAGGAAAACTCTGTCCAAGCGGGACATGGTCGGGACTGGTCTCTTACTCGTCCATGTGTATTCCCTACCCAATAGCGGGACCTCTGTCACGCCTACCTCATCAATACAATCATTGAAATTATTGATTAGTTCAATATTTGGCCACTCAGCCGTGGTGTCACGGATGTCTCGAATTAAGTTAAAATCACCTAGTAGGATCCATTGCCAATTACAGTTTTCGGCCAGATGTCTAATTTCCCCCAAAAATCGAATCTTTGCTCTGTCATCCTGAGGCCCGTACACAGATGTTAATAGAAAAGTGAATGCACCTTTGCTCAACACAACACTGATACTATACTCACTAATAATTGAGTGAATTAATGTAAATTTGTTCGTCCATGAGATTAGTATCCCTCCTCTAGTGCCAACAGCATCTAACGCTTGGTGCTGAGTGAACCTCGGAGGGCATACTTCTCTTAATTTAAAAACATTGATTTGTTCACATTTTGTTTCTTGAAAACAAAGAATGTCACAACGTGAATCACAAACCAATTCCTTAATGACTGAACATTTTTTTGTGTCCCCCATACCCCGCACATTCCAGTTAAGAACAGAAAAAGGAAAAAGAAAAGTAGGAACTTCATTAACTTCATTTGTTTGATCTGACATTGATAACTTTACACACAAAAAACTGCAACAGTGATAAGGTTTCCACCAAAAACCCAGTTCTAAGAAACTGAAAAAAAGATTTCTGCACTATTGCAACAAACCTACAGCTAGTGTAGCTACTATCCATCAGAGGATTCCCCATCCGAGAACTCTTCTGGCTCGGATTCTATGGATGGCAGCAGCGACTCCTCATAGAGTTCTGTCACGTTGTCTCCCTGGGATTCAGTAGTCAGCAGCACATGGTGGCCGGCAGCTCCAATTTCGTGTGGTATAGCATCAAGTCCATCTCCTAGCTGGCTGACCGAGAACAGTTCGGTATCAACAGCAGCCTCCAGCAGTGCGCCAGCAGCAGCCAGCGGTGCGCCAGCAGCCAGCGGCACTCCAGCAGGTAGCGGCTCACTAGCAGCCGAGCTGGGTTCGGTGTCAGCTGCACCTGAAGCCCCCAGCGGGTGAAGGCTAGGTGTGTGTTGCGTCGGTGCTGAGCCAACCTCACCAGCAGCCGTGAATGGCATCCCAATGCCACAGTAGGCATCAACCCTGTCAGCCTGCTGCTGAGATAACGGTGCCTGTGATAGTTGTTCCGCTTCTAGTGCCGCTTCAATGCCAGCTGCCTCCAATTTTTTTGAGATTTGTTTTTTCGTAGAGGACCCGACTGCTGCTGGCTTTGCTTTGTTATTCCTCACAAAAAACCTGGTCTGCGGTCTCTTGCCTGAGAGGCGCGCACTGTGGCAGGTATTACTCCCAGTTGCCTGGGGCTCTTTGCTCTGTGCTGAGGCTATCCCTTTGCCCTTTCTTTTCTTGTTACTGCGACGGTTTGTATGCTGGTCTGCATTTGGGGAGGGGGGCAATATGGGAGGGTTGGTGGGAGTCGGATTTGGGTCCGAGTGGGTGTTGGGGGGCGGGTCTGTATTAGTGTTTGGGGGCGGGAAGAGAATGGTATTTGTAGTTGGGACGGAGCCGTGTGGTTTGGGGTTTGGGCCCGAGAAGATCCAAGGCCGTTGGCAAGGGTTGGCCGGTTCCGGGTTATTGGGGATGTGGCTACGTACGTAATCTTCTTTGAGTGGGCTGATAGGGACAGGTTGGTTTTCTGCTGCCTGGGCCGCGTCTTCTTCCTCGCAGATGTCGGCCCAAGATTTCTTTTTGTGTTACACCTGTGCAGCCGAACCCTCTCCGGGCTGGGCACCCCTTGAAGCCATCTCCAGTGTCATTGGTTGGATGCTTCCCTGCTGAATAAAATTGAGAAGAGTCTGGTGGATGTCAGTATTACCTTGGGGAGTAGTCTGTTCTGACCCCGGTGCTGGAACAGTGTGTATAGGTGCAAGTTGAGGCGGGGGAGATGGTGGCTCGCGCTCTTGGGCAAGTTGAGGCGGGGGAACGGTTGTGAGTACCTGGTGGCTAGCAATCTCATCAGCTTGCTTTGTCTTACTACCCTCCGCCGCACGACGGCGAAAACAAGGATTTTCACCAATTGCCTTTTCTATGTCATCGCGTTCCTTACCTGGTTTGAGTTTCTCCCATAGAGAGTACATGACCTCGAAGGCCACAGTGACTGTTTGAGCATCCTGATGCGGCTGATTTTGTGAGGGAAGGAGCCTTTGGGCTTGAACCTCGTCAAATAGAGACTGATTCGGTGTTGGGTCAATTGGTTCAATAACAGAGACCTGTTCCTCTATCCACCAGTGCACTATTACCTCAAGGATGCGAGACATTCCACGTACCCATAGCACGATTCCTTTTGGGACGTCTTTTAGATCAGCTACTGCCATAGCTACCCTCATGGATTCAAGAGAGTGGACATTGCTCATGGGTGTATGGTCCAGTACGATGCCAAAGGAGCTCACCGCAGGGATAAGATGGTCGACGTTCCATGCATGAGGCGAGAGTTTTTTTATCTCAATCCATACTTTGTAATTGAGCTTCATTGGAAAAGCATGGATCGCCGGGCTCCATGGGTAAGTGATATAGCCAAGTTCTTTGATTTTCTTACTATGGCTGATGAGGAAGCGATGGCGGTCGGCTCCAGGTGGAAGGAGCAGGAGGTATTGGGGGCCTCCCATGTGAGTAACAGGGAATGGCAGATGGGTATTACAACCCGTCATCAGTGCAGCTTGAACGCGATGTATATCATGGTCAGGGATGATTCTTGCATCCACCACCACTGCCCGACTGAGCTGTAAGCTGTCTTGCTGCATCTGGCGTGTCTCTGGTAAAAATACTGTAGTCAACTCAGGCCGACCCTGCGGCATAGTGTTCTCTCCTAGGTTACCCCTGGGCTGTAACGGGTCGACGAAGGTGACTGCCGGTTGTGCCGGTGCCCGGCAGAATCGGGCCTCATGGCCTTTAGCCCAGCAGCGAGCACACACTCGAACCGGGCAGTCACAACCATTCTGGTCGTGCCCAACCTCTAGGCAGTTATAGCAGCGGCCTCTCCAGGCCGGGCTATTGGGATTCGGTGGTAGGGGCAGGGGATCAGGTTTGTCAGTGGGTGTTCGGGGGGCTGGTGTGACTGGGCGCGGGTTGGTTGGGGGGGCTTGAAGGAAGGGGTTCCTGTCTAGGTAGAAATGCCATGGGGGTTGATGTAGGCGAAGGTTCTAGTGCGGCAGTGGCAGTGGCGGAGAAACCAAGGCCTCGGCATATGACACTGGTGAGGTAGCGGAGTGCCCCTCCTTAGCCATGGCAACGCAGGACAGTGGAATTGGGCCTCTCAGTGTATTCAGTGAAGGGGTTGGAACTGGAAGGAGATGTGAGATTGAGTTGAGGGTGAGACGCGATTTGAACTGCAGCCGTGTATTTATGGGGGGTTTCCTAAAAAAGTTTAGCTGCCGCCGTCTTGTCAACAGAGGCAGTTGAGGGAGAGGTATGGGGAAAAGTCGGCTAATGCCTTTCTTCTCCGCTAGAACCGGAGATTTTCCCAGGTGTCGCTGATTTGGGAGGGGAGTCCTCCGATTCATCCTTCTGTGACGCTGTTGGCACTGTTGGCGACCCATTCCCTTCGTACGGTGGCGGCGACCTTGAGAAGACACAAAGGTAGGAGCGATGGCAGAGGGGCGACGTCTCCCGCGTGGGAGCACAGTGTGCCACCCTCCCCCTGTCGCTATCGTGCGCTGTCTCGCCATGAATCGCCTGATGGATCGCCCTTTTAGATAGATCCGTAATTTTCGGATCTCGTTTTCCCTTTCCTTTTTGTGTTTTTGTTACTTATGAAACTTTAGATATGTTTATTATTAGTAGAAATATAAAATAAAATTTTTAAAAATATAAAAAAAGCTATGTAGGATAGCTTTCGCTATAGCTACGCTATTTGCGATAGCTTTTTTTTTGTTTCCCCGCTATGCCGCTATAATCGTTATTTAGAACCTTGTCTATAATAGAACTGCTAATACTTCTGACCATCGTCTATAATTGTCTATAATAAATCAGCCCTCTTTCTTATATCATTGACTAACTTCAATATCCTTGTGCGATTATGCAATTTAGGGTGCAGGTATCATTCCTTGAAGTGGTAAGCAGGCGTTTCGACCAAGTGCAGGTGCAGAGGTTATAGGACATGCTGTGGGCAGTGGGTACTTGGATATTGTGGAACAAGCGCAGTAGGAGAATTTTCGGAGAAAAACAAAAACCAGCATACCAGCTGATTGGAGATGCATGCCTTGAGATGAGGCAGTGGGTCGCAAGCTTAGGAGGGGTACAGCAGGAGTAGAATTGAGGTTATGTGGATAGGAAAATTATGTAAATAGGTGTAGCTGATGTGAGGTGTTGTGTGGTGCATGTCTGTACAGAACTTCTTTTGATTTCTTAATACAAAATTGTTAGTTGAGCGTAAGCTCGCTAACCATAAAAAAAGCTCCAATACCCTTGACAATTGCATTAGAACAATTCGAATCAATAGATGTAATTAACTTGATTAATATCAGGTAAAGACATAGGGACGACAGTAAACGGTCAAAACAATTTGTTTGGCTTCTAAGCTCGGTAAATAGTAAATTGTCTAATTCAAACTCACGGATGAGGCGAGCTGGACAGGATCCTCGTAGCCAAGGAATTGCTTTTGAGACTTGGAAGCGAAGCAACCCATGGATCCACTGGACGATGGATACTTGCTCTTATCGCAAGACGGACGCTGGAGCTGCGGTCTCTTTTACTGGCTTCGTTATTTTAGGAGAGAGGAGGTTCTTACGCGGTGACGAAGAGAAAGACGGAGACAGCTGGTCAGCGGATTAATTAAGAACTTAAGTACGCGCTAAGGAATCGATATTCGGTTGTCTTAATTCGTAATTCGTGTATGCAAGAACCTTCTGGTCAGCGCTATTTCACACCACGACGGTACTACCGATCTCTGCCACCACCACTGTGGTTGATTTTTGGTTGTCCGGTAGGATCACAACGAATAAAGTGGCATGTCTTCGGTGGGACGTGTCGTGGGCGGCTGGTGTGTGGGCGCTGTGGAGGGAGCGGAATCGACGCACGTTTGCGGGAGATGAAAAGAGTGTTCCGCGTTTGAAGGCGGACACCGAAACCCAGATACAACAGTGGATTGCGGTCGTTTAAGTGAAAGAGGGGGCATGACACCCACTGGGGTCCGTGGGCTCTAGAATTCGATATGCTTGGCATACGCTGTAATTTTTTCATGATTTGTGTTTCTTTTTTTCAAGGGTCGTTATGTAAATAAATTGAACTCCTTTTTATCATTTTAATGCAATAGTCGGTAAGCGCTTTGCTCACTGACCTTCAAAACAAAGAAAGCTGAGGAACCTATAAAAAAAAAGTAGATGTGCTTTAAAGTTCGAGCAGAGAATTAAGATTCGAACAAAAAGAGGCTAAAGGTGATGATCTTAATCCGCGCTAAAGAACCGGTGTTCGACATGATTAAGCGGTTAAAAAAGCTAAAGGAAGCAGATTAAGTTTTAAAAAGGCTTAATCTCTTGTTACCGAACGGTCCCTAGAAGATCAAAGCCGTTGAATTAGAAGAACGGTTAAGATTTCTGCTACACAGGTTCATCGTGATCCCCAAAAGCACCGGGAGGATACGGATCCTCCCAAAGCGTACATAAATCTGCTGTTATTTCAAAGGGATCACAGGACCCAGTTATTTCTATTCCAACCGTTGAAATTTTTTCATGCGCGAATCTCAAATAAAAAAGTTATTTTTGCCCGAATCTTGACAAAGTTCAACAGCTGGGATCGGAATAACAGGTCCTGTTATCCCTTTGGAATCACAGCAGATTTATTTCCTCCAATAGCACCCTAGAATACTTTGACGCTGACGTTCATCGCGATCCCAAAATCTTTAGATTTCCTGCAACTTCTGACGCGTCCATGCTTTAAGTACGACATCTGATTGGCTCTCTCCGACGTTTCCTATTATGTTATTAAACTGTAGTTCCAATTCCAAACAAGCTCAGCTGCAGAGGATCACTGATTCAGAATCGGGGGGTCGTTTCTACTGAAATGGAAATATAAATTTGTACAAAGTGTATGCAATTTGTATCAGGCAGTGTTATCAGAACTGGACCGAACTGGTGCTTTAACTGGAAAAAATCAGATCCGATCACTTGTCCGATTCAGTTCTTTGACAGAATTATTAGTTCACCAAATGTAATTCCTTGTCATCATTTCCTTGCTCAACCTACAAATTGTACCATGAAGCCATGTTAAGTGTGTTTATTTAGACCTGATTGAAGGTCACTCAGAGCCTGATTGAAGATTTTATGTTGAGATTTTTCAGCAATAAGAAATCAGGATATAAATCAAAACCAGGTCAAAATGTGTTTGTTTACTTTCTTTTGAGAATTATGCGGTAAAAGATGCCAATGCTTATGATGTTAAAGTTCTTCATAATCTGATACCCAGGAGGCCAGGAGCCTCCACATAATAAATTATGCAGTACTGAAAAAACAACAAAACACATTATCAAATAACCACTGATGTTTTTCTTATTGAAACAAAATTAGTATATAAGAACAAACCATATTGGTCTGCAAATTCGGCTGAGTCGCACCGGAATCGGTCGACAACGATCCGATTTTGGACCTGATTACGCAAATAGTGATTTTTCAGTGAAAAACCAAGTTGAATAGTGCTGAATTAAACTAAAACCAATTCAGAATGTAGTTGCTTACTTTCTCTTTAGAACTATGCGGTATAAGACGCCAGTGTTTATTAATTAAATTAGGATATAAAATAAAACCAGGTCATAATGTGTTTTGAATACGTATATAAGTGTCAGTGCTTATGATGTTGAATTTGTATCACCCCAGGTACCTGAGGTGCAAGTGATAAATCCGGATTGTTCTTTTAACATGACACGAATCTCAAAGCAGATCGTTCTTCAGAATCTGATACTTAGCATGAAAATGAAATATTCTAGTATAACATCTTTCAACTTTGGATGCTCTATGCTGAAATTTATGAATAAATGATTTATCCTTCTATCTTTGCTTATTGTCTTTTTTTCTCGATTAAAAAGAACTTCTTTATAATTTTACTCTTTTTCTTGATCCAAAATATCTAAACTTTAGAATGTCAGTCTCGAAACTTATTATATTTTGTAGAAAAATATTAAAACACCCACACGACAAATCATGTTTTCTAAGTTATGCTTGATAACACTAATTTGTATAATTTTAACGTAGCTAAACAATATATCATCTTATAAAGTTGTGCTAAATTATAATTTATTATGCAATATCTATCTATAGACAGATTATCTAGCCTTTGAAAAATCCAATCATACTAAATTTTTGAATGATCTCATGTGTTGATTTTTCTCTTTCACAAAACAATTATAATATTGTAGTTATTTTTTTCTTCTCCATTTCAAAATATACCTATATCTTTTTTCAATAGAATTATACTATATCGTTTTGCTCTCTCATCTTTTTTATATATATATATATATGATAACAAAAGAAGTGAGTATGTACATTTAATAAATAATTCTGAACATTTACTATTTATTTGCGTCACATCCTTCATTAATTGATTTTAGAGGTGAATATGCATAATTTGATTTTTCTTTTGGAATTTCTAAGTTAGAGAATTTTTTTTGACAGTACAATGTAAAACTTAAGTGATTTATGCAAATAGAAATCATCGTAGTAAAAATTGTCTTGAAAACTGATTCAAATGTGAAAATAAAAAATTGTTTTAACTAGTTTAGGAAGTCATTGTTTACACATATATCAGGAAACTACGATTTTCTACGATTTATAGTAGCCAAATAGCCATGAGCCCATGACTTCCTACATTAAGTTTCTAACCATGACGTACATCTCGTAGTCATGGTTTCATGCAGTTTGGTCAAAACATGTAAAGGAGTCTGTACATGTTGTATTACCAATTTACCATATTTGCTTTAAAGGGTTAAACACGCTTTGACATGCTTTGATTTTGTTGGATCAGCGATTATCATTTTCATTTTGCTTCCATAATTCTATATATTATGTTTGATGATTTGCCTATAAGAGAGTTTATTGATTTCAACTCATAGGTGAGGTGAAAAATAATGAAAACTGACTCTGTTACTGAACATAAAAAGGTCAAATTTAGCAGACTTCTCTTTAGCTTTGAGCATTCTGATTGTGTTTTTACCTGAGAAATATCATAATAAAAAAATAAACTTGAGGGAAAAAATTGATTGTATTTTTTTCTTCTTCCATCTTACACTGTATGCTTCACGCATCACTCAAAACAAACGGCTATCTTACGTAACCCCCCGGCCCCCCAACCAAAAAAATAAAAAAATAAATAATAAATGAATAAAATATATATATTAAGAATGTTAGACAGACAATTTTAAATAAGTAACAACGCTCTAATTTATTAAGTTATGCTAAATATACATAATATATACATCACGTATCGTAAATATTAGATAAAAGAACACGTATGTGCAGAGGTGGAGGTAGTAGTGTAAAATGGGGTCAATTGACCTCTGTTTTTTTCAAAAACTAGTAATGAAGTAGACTTTTGTTCTATAATTTATAGTAAAATGCTACATGTACAAGAAATTGATCCTCATATTTTTTTGTGAAATTTTATACTATTGACCCTCATTTAAAAAAAAAAGAACGATTTGTGTATAATTTGAAAGATTTCTAGCATTTTAGAATTTTTTTTAATTAAAAAAATTAAAAGCTCACATGTGACACTTTTATTTTATATTATCTTTCCCTCACTCACCATTCTTATCAAAAAAAAAAAAAATTTGACCGCCAGTTGCTCAAATCTTATTATCTCTCTCTAACATTTAGTGTTTATTTTAACAAATCTGTTGTTCAAGTAAATACTTTAACTAATCGTCTTTAACAATGCACCAGTTGCTTTTATCATGTAACAATAAAAGATAATTACCTCTTGTGAAAATATAATTTCCGTAAATACTTAATTAATAGCTACTTCTTTATAACATTTTTTTGTTTCGTTTAACACTTACATATTTACATTTCTCAAGACATGTCTGATGATAATCAAAAGTGCAGTGATAACTACTCATGTGATTTATGTACTGAATACATTCATAAAATATACACTGAAAAACAGAGGTGGAGTCAGACTTTTAGATAACGTGAATCAAATGTGAATGAGAGTTAAGTATATAAAAATTTTCTGCTGCAAATGAGAGTTAATTTTACACTGCCCATAATAATTTACTCAATTATATAAAAAATATAAAAATAAGACATTTCAAAATGAGAATCAGTTGGCTCCGCCCCCGCTGAAAAATGACTTCTCTCGTTACTCTGTCTACCAAGTCCTTAAACGGAGAAAATTTAATGCATCATGCATCTAAATTTGAACATACAACATGATTGATGGTAATTTAAGTATAGGTACAACCAGTGTTCTAAATAGCTAGCTATAGCAGCGCTATAGCTACGCTATAGATTTTTTGGACCATAAAAGCTAAGCTATGAGATAAAAGTGCGCTAATTCAGCTATGACCGCTATAGTTGTAATAGCTGACAGTGATACCTCGCATATTTAGTCTATTTTAGGCCTATTTTAGTACCAGATTCGTGCCCTAATTCACCAGAATCATGTGCATTTCATCAATATATCTTTAGAATTTGGTACTGCTGAGTGTTTGTTTGTTTTCTGCAGGTTTGGAGCAAAACACACGAAGAAACGGCGATTTGGATGATGAGGTACGACCCTTACCAGGCTTGGTACGGGTCTCACCAGACTTGGCCGATTTCAGCTCATCACGCCTGGTACGGCCAGCCCGTACCACTTTGGTACGGGCCGTACTTAAAGGCGGCCTGACAGATTCAAATTTTGGCAGAGGCTATTTAAAACGGGGAACTCTCCAATTTCGAGATGGATTCCATTCCAGATCCATTGAGAGCACAGTAAGAGAGAGAAAGAGAGCTAAGGAGCTAGGAGCAAGAAGGAAGGAAGAGGAAAGAGGCGAAACTCGACGGATCTAGCTTCCTCCTCTCGATCCCTTGGATCCATGGCTATCTCTCTCTCTTTTATTGTATTTTTAGATCAGATCATGTGCTGTGAGTAGTTATTTTAGTTTCTAGGGTTTAGAGATTGATTCTTGATTTGTTTTGACTTTCTTTGACTTGTATCTTGTATAAACTCTTTTGATTGATTGATTGTGATTACTTTGCTATCTCTTGCTTTGCTTGTTGTGATTGTGTATGATGCACCTCTAGGTTTAGATCGAACCTATCAAGGTCATGTGATCATCTCATTCTCTCATCCAAATCAAGTGCTTAGGGTAGAATAGTTCGAATTGAAGCCGAGAGGTTGAATTCTCCTCTAATCGACAGATTAGAGGGTGCCTTAGGTCTCCAATCAACCAGCTAGGGTAGATCTGTACCAACACACGAGAGTTGAGGTGTAGAAATCCCTAAAAGGCACTCAATTGCATTCCAACCTAGATCTTGATCCAACAAAAGATGGTTGAGGGTTAGGAACCTTAGGTATGGTCAATTGAACCTTTCTAAAGAGTTTAGCACAAGGTACCAGCAAGGAAATGCATCAACTCGAACTGGTAAGCTCTGTTCTGGGAAGCCAGTACGGGTCTTACCAGAGTGGTGCGGCGTTGCCTTACCAAGTGAGGTACGGCCTAGCCGTACCACCTTGGTACGGGCCGTACCACTAGAGGCAGATCAGAGATGAAATCTGAAACCCTGAAAACACCTTTTATCCATAATCAAAACACAATTTACATTTCTTCTAGCATTGTATTACATCTTCCTGAATTGTTTGAATTGCTTGAATTTACCTTTTTAGGAAATTAAATACCAAACAAAACCATTTCTCACTTCTAGTTTTTGATTAAGTTCGATAGATTCTAACCTCGTAATTGCCCGTCCCTGTGGATCGATACCCGATTATACTACCCGATAGGGGTTGTGCACTTGCATCCCTTACTCGTGGAGTGTAAACGCGGTTTTAAAAGGTGCGCCCTCAAGCGTACCGAACTTGCGTTGCGCTTTGCGCGCATCAGACAGCTATTACCGCTATGCGCTATGTTATGCGCAGAACGCAACGCAAGTTTCGGTACGCTTGAGAGCGTACCTCTTAAAACCACGTTAACACTCCACGAGTAAGGGATGCAAGTGCACAACCCCTATCGTGTAGTATATTCGGGTATCGATCCACAGGAACGGTTAATTGCGAGGTTAGATTCTATCAAACTCAATCAAAAACTAGAAGTGGAAAAGGTTTGGTTTGGTGTTTAATTTCCTAAAGGTTCAGATCAAACAATTCAAGAAGATGTAATAAAATGCTAGAAGAAATGTAAATTGTGTTTTGATTATGGATAAAAGGCGTTTCCAGGGTTTCAGACTTCATCTCTGATCTGCCTCTAGTGGTACGGCCCGTACCAAGTTGGTACGGCTAGGCCGTACTTCACTTGGTAAGGCAAGGCCGTACCACCCTGGTAAGACCCGTACTGGCTTCCCAGAACAGAACCTACCAGTTCGAGTGAATGCATTCCTTTGCTGGTACCTTGTGCTAAACTCTTTAGAAAGGTTCAATAGACCATACCTAAGGTTCTTAACCCTCAACCATCGTTTGTTGGATCAAGATCTAGGTTGGAATGCAATTGATTGCCTTTTAGGGTTTCTACACCCTAGCTGGTCGATTGGAGGTCTAAGGCACCCTCTAATCTGTCGATTAGAGGAGAATTCAACCTTTCGGCTTCAATTCGAACTATTCTACCCTAAGCATTTGATTTGGATGAAAGATTGAGATGATCACATGACCTTGATAGGTTCGATCTAAACCTAGAGGCACATCATACAACAATCACAGCAAGCAAAGCAAAAGATAACAAAGAAGATCACAATCAATCAAACTAAAGAGTTCATACAAGATACAAGTCAAAGAAAGTCAAAACAAATCAAGAATCGATCTCTAACCCTAGAAACTAAAAGAACTACTCACAGCACATAATCAGATCTAAAAATACAATAAAAGGGAGAGAGATAGCCATGGATCGAAGGGATCGAGAGGAGGAAGCTAGATCCGTCGAGTTTCGCCTCTTTCCTCTTCCTTCCTTCTTGCTCCTAGCTCCTTAGCTCTCTTTCTCTCTCTTACTGTGCTCTCAAATGGATCTGGAATGGAATAGATGTCGAAATTGGAGAGTTCCCCGCTTTAAATAGCCTCTGCCAAAATTTGAATCTGTCAGGCCGCCTTTAAGTACGGCCCGTACCAATTTGGTACGGCCTGGCCGTACCAGGCGTGATGAGCTGAAAAATGGCTAAGTCTGGTAAGACCCGTACCAAATCTGGTAAGGGCCGTACCTCATCATCTGAAAAATGGCTAAGTCTGGTAAGACCCGTACCAAATCTGGTAAGGGCCGTACCTCATCATCCCAAATCGCCGTTTCTTCGTGTGTTTTGCTCCAAACCTGCAGAAAACAAACAAACACTCAGCAGTACCAAATTCTAAAGATATATTGATGAAATGCACATGATTCTGGTGAATTAGGGCACGAATCTGGTACTAAAACAGGCCTAAAATAGACTAAATATGCGAGGTATCAAATTCCCCCAAGCTGAACCTTTGCTTGTCCTCAAGCAAAAAGTTTCAAACTCGGGTAAAAGTGCTGGACAACTAAATCTAAATGCGGATACAAGCCTAAATGTGAAAACTTACATGATTGCTACAATAAAAGAACGCAAGAATCTTTTTGCTATGATTCAGACTTCCCTTGGTCAATTGTGATTCACCTCACAAATTGATTAATAAAACCTCAAACTCTAAATGTTTCAAGTCTTGCAAAGTTGATTACTCGAATTTATCGATTTATCATTCTTTCACTAAACTATGCCGTCGTTTGTAGAGATTTTCCCTTTTTGGCACCCCCAAGCTTGAATCAAGCTTAGGTCAGAAAGTTGCGGACTTCGTGTGTTGATATGTGCAAAACTTTTATTCATTCATTTCTAATTTGGGAGACGAGCTCAAAGGCGTCCATTCAAGACTTATTGCCAGTACTCTTATTTTCTCCGTCTTTTCATTTCCTTTCATTTTCTTTTTCTCTTTTGTTTTCTTGATTGCTCTCTTTTTTTTTTTTTTTTTTTTTGTTTTGCACCTACCATGAATACACACATCCACTAGTGTTCATTCACACCAACGGATATCCCAACCTTTCTTTATTTGGAATCCCTATTTCCATATTTGAATGGCACAATTCAGTTTCTAAATGCTATCTCGACATTCAAGTTTCTAATTTTACAAATCGCGAACCATTTGTTCCTAATCAGTTCTATTTGGTCAATTATGAGGTTATTTCTAACTTCCCAAAGTCATCCCAATCACATGAAAATTTTCAAACAGGTCCCCAATCGAAACAATCAAGCAAATTTTTCACCTAACAATGCAAGAGAAAAGTAAAAATGACCTAAGTGCAATAAAAATAAATCCTAAAACACAAAAGTAAATCCTAAGATACAAAAGTCGTCTTCCCCCCCAAGCTTAGCCTGAGCATTGTCCTCAATGCTTCAAGACTGAAAGATAAAGAGATATAGAAGCAAAAGGGAAAGAGAAAACATACCCGCTCAGTCATCGGTGGGAGGTGGATCAGGTGGCATTGGTGGGAGCACCCACTTCTGAGGAACACGAACCGTGCGATCACACTCTTGCATCAGAAAAATCCGCAAGATTCCCATCAAGTTCTTGATCGAGCGCCCGATCGCGCTTTTGTGCGCTTCCAATTTCTCCAAGAGTGAAGCAGTCCGATCGGGTTCAAGATCTGCACTTATGATCACAGGATAACATCTATCTGGGTTTAGAAATTCATACCTGAGGTGAAGAGGCTTGAGCTCAGGAGTCAGCCGCTCTGTCTGGGTCTTGACGCGGGTCGCATCAGGTGGAATGGCATCACATGTTGACCAATCCTACTCGCTTCCTTTGGTCTCCAGGTCATCAGAACACGGCATGCAGGTCGCATCGGGTGGTGTGCGGGTCGCGTCCATATGCTCTTCAGGTGGAGATGCGGGTCGTGTCTCAATGATGCGGGTCGCGTCAAGTGCGGTCTGGTCTGTTGGCTGGGCTGGTCCTTCGCATTCTGGCTGAGCTGGCAGCTTTTCAGGTTGAGATTGGCGTGAGGTGATGATGTGACTCAACTGCTCCAACAGCTTGTTTTGAGCGGCCATCTGCGTGGACATGTTTTGCAACTGTTCCCACAGCATCTGGTTCACCTTCCCTTGCTCGTGTATGAATTCGATCTCAGCGGGATCAACGTACGGCTCGGGTGGATCGGGTTGGAATACGCAATTGTTCGAGTCATCGAATGGTGCAGGGTCGTAGAAATTGCAATTGTTGTTGCTGATATAGCCATCCTGCTCCTGTTCCTCACTCCAATCAGCCAGTGGGCAATACTCATAAGAGTGTCTCCTGTCCCCACATATGGCACATGGCTGTGGTTGCTGGTTTCTGGCTGCTCTCATGCTCAGTCTGATTGAATAACTCTCTACGGCCTCCTCCAGCTTGGCAGCTTTGGCATGTAGAGCTGCGATCATGGCCTCCTCTAGCTCGGCAGCTCTAGCATATAGAGCTGTGATCTGATCAGCTTTGGATCGGCCGCCTCCTCCAGCTTGAAAATTGTCGCGGCCAAACCAATGTTGGTCTGTCGTCATGTTGTACATGAGATCCATGGTGTCTTGAGCTCCTCAGATAGTGATCGCCATAGTGTTCCTGAAAAAGAGAAAATAAATAAATAAAAGAAACAAAATAAAAGAAAATAAAGGATACAAGATAAAGTCTAGATTAACTAAGTAAGGTAAATCTAACTAGGCAATTGGTTACCGTCCCCGGTAACGGCGCCAAAAACTTGTTATGCGCAGAACGCAACGCAAGTTTCGGTACGCTTGAGAGCGTACCTCTTAAAACCACGTTAACACTCCACGAGTAAGGGATGCAAGTGCACAACCCCTATCGTGTAGTATATTCGGGTATCGATCCACAGGAACGGTTAATTGCGAGGTTAGATTCTATCAAACTCAATCAAAAACTAGAAGTGGAAAAGGTTTGGTTTGGTATTTAATTTCCTAAAGGGTCAGATCAAACAATTCAAGAAGATGTAATAAAATGCTAGAAGAAATGTAAATTGTGTTTTGATTATGGATAAAAGGCGTTTCCAGGGTTTCAGACTTCATCTCTGATCTGCCTCTAGTGGTACGGCCCGTACCAAGTTGGTACGGCTAGGCCGTACTTCACTTGGTAAGGCAAGGCCGTACCACCCTGGTAAGACCCGTACTGGCTTCCCAGAACAGAACCTACCAGTTCGAGTGAATGCATTCCTTTGCTGGTACCTTGTGCTAAACTCTTTAGAAAGGTTCAATAGACCATACCTAAGGTTCCTAACCCTCAACCATCGTTTGTTGGATCAAGATCTAGGTTGGAATGCAATTGATTGCCTTTTAGGGTTTCTACACCCTAGCTGGTCGATTGGAGGTCTAAGGCACCCTCTAATCTGTCGATTAGAGGAGAATTCAACCTTTCGGCTTCAATTCGAACTATTCTACCCTAAGCATTTGATTTGGATGAAAGATTGAGATGATCACATGACCTTGATAGGTTCGATCTAAACCTAGAGGCACATCATACAACAATCACAGCAAGCAAAGCAAAAGATAACAAAGAAGATCACAATCAATCAAACTAAAGAGTTCATACAAGATACAAGTCAAAGAAAGTCAAAACAAATCAAGAATCGATCTCTAACCCTAGAAACTAAAAGAACTACTCACAGCACATAATCAGATCTAAAAATACAATAAAAGGGAGAGAGATAGCCATGGATCGAAGGGATCGAGAGGAGGAAGCTAGATCCGTCGAGTTTCGCCTCTTTCCTCTTCCTTCCTTCTTGCTCCTAGCTCCTTAGCTCTCTTTCTCTCTCTTACTGTGCTCTCAAATGGATCTGGAATGGAATAGATGTCGAAATTGGAGAGTTCCCCGCTTTAAATAGCCTCTGCCAAAATTTGAATCTGTCAGGCCGCCTTTAAGTACGGCCCGTACCAATTTGGTACGGCCTGGCCGTACCAGGCGTGATGAGCTGAAAAATGGCTAAGTCTGGTAAGACCCGTACCAAATCTGGTAAGGGCCGTACCTCATCATCTGAAAAATGGCTAAGTCTGGTAAGACCCGTACCAAATCTGGTAAGGGCCGTACCTCATCATCCCAAATCGCCGTTTCTTCGTGTGTTTTGCTCCAAACCTGCAGAAAACAAACAAACACTCAGCAGTACCAAATTCTAAAGATATATTGATGAAATGCACATGATTCTGGTGAATTAGGGCACGAATCTGGTACTAAAACAGGCCTAAAATAGACTAAATATGCGAGGTATCAAATTCCCCCAAGCTGAACCTTTGCTTGTCCTCAAGCAAAAAGTTTCAAACTCGGGTAAAAGTGCTGGACAACTAAATCTAAATGCGGATACAAGCCTAAATGTGAAAACTTACATGATTGCTACAATAAAAGAACGCAAGAATCTTTTTGCTATGATTCGGACTTCCCTTGGTCAATTGTGATTCACCTCACAAATTGATTAATAAAACCTCAAACTCTAAATGTTTCAAGTCTTGCAAAGTTGATTACTCGAATTTATCGATTTATCATTCTTTCACTAAACTATGCCGTCGTTTGTAGAGATTTTCCCTTTTTGGCACCCCCAAGCTTGAATCAAGCTTAGGTCAGAAAGTTGCGGACTTCGTGTGTTGATATGTGCAAAACTTTTATTCTTTCATTTCTAATTTGGGAGACGAGCTCAAAGGCGTCCATTCAAGACTTATTGCCAGTACTCTTATTTTCTCCGTCTTTTCATTTCCTTTCATTTTCTTTTTCTCTTTTGTTTTCTTGATTGCTCTCTTTTTTTTTTTATTTGTTTTGCACATACCATGAATACACACATCCACTAGTGTTCATTCACACCAACGGATATCCCAACCTTTCTTTATTTGGAATCCCTATTTCCATATTTGAATGGCACAATTCAGTTTCTAAATGCTATCTCGACATTCAAGTTTCCAATTTTACAAATCGCGAACCATTTGTTCCTAATCAGTTCTATTTGGTCAATTATGAGGTTATTTCTAACTTCCCAAAGTCATCCCAATCACATGAAAATTTTCAAACAGGTCCCCAATCGAAACAATCAAGCAAATTTTTCACCTAACAATGCAAGAGAAAAGTAAAAATGACCTAAGTGCAATCAAAATAAATCCTAAAACACAAAAGTAAATCCTAAGATACAAAAGTCGTCTTCCCCCCCAAGCTTAGCCTGAGCATTGTCCTCAATGCTTCAAGACTGAAAGATAAAGAGATATAGAAGCAAAAGGGAAAGAGAAAACATACCCGCTCAGTCATCGGTGGGAGGTGGATCAGGTGGCACTGGTGGGAGCACCCACTTCTGAGGAACACGAACCGTGCGATCACACTCTTGCATCAGAAAAATCCGCAAGATTCCCATCAAGTTCTTGATCGAGCGCCCGATCGCGCTTTTGTGCGCTTCCAATTTCTCCAAGAGTGAAGCAGTCCGATCGGGTTCAAGATCTGCACTTATGATCACAGGACAACATCTATCTGGGTTTAGAAATTCATACCTGAGGTGAAGAGGCTTGAGCTCAGGAGTCAGCCGCTCTGTCTGGGTCTTGACGCGGGTCGCATCAGGTGGAATGGCATCGCATGTTGACCAATCCGACTCGCTTCCTTTGGTCTCCAGGTCATCAGAACACGGCATGCGGGTCGCATCGGGTGGTGTGCGGGTCGCGTCCATATGCTCTTCAGGTGGAGATGCGGGTCGTGTCTCAATGATGCGGGTCGCGTCAAGTGCGGTCTGGTCTGTTGGCTGGGCTGGTCCTTCGCATTCTGGCTGAGCTGGCAGCTTTTCAGGTTGAGATTGGCGTGAGGTGATGATGTGACTCAACTGCTCCAACAGCTTGTTTTGAGCGGCCATCTGCGTGGACATGTTTTGCAACTGTTCCCACAGCATCTGGTTCACCTTCCCTTGCTCGTGTATGAATTCGATCTCAGCGGGATCAACGTACGGCTCGGATGGATCGGGTTGGAATACGCAATTGTTCGAGTCATCGAATGGTGCAGGGTCGTAGAAATTGCAATTGTTGTTGCTGATATAGCCATCCTGCTCCTGTTCCTCACTCCAATCAGCCAGTGGGCAATACTCATAAGAGTGTCTCCTGTCCCCACATATGGCACATGGCTGTGGTTGCTGGTTTCTGGCTGCTCTCATGCTCAGTCTGATTGAATAACTCTCTACGGCCTCCTCCAGCTTGGCAGCTTTGGCATGTAGAGCTGCGATCATGGCCTCCTCTAGCTCGGCAGCTCTAGCATATAGAGCTGTGATCTGATCAGCTTTGGATCGGCCGCCTCCTCCAGCTTGAAAATTGTCGCGGCCAAACCAATGTTGGTCTGTCGTCATGTTGTACATGAGATCCATGGTGTCTCGAGCTCCTCAGATAGTGATCGCCATAGTGTTCCTGAAAAAGAGAAAATAAATAAATAAAGGAAACAAAATAAAAGAAAATAAAGGATACAAGATAAAGTCTAGATTAACTAAGTAAGGTAAAATCTAACTAGGCAATTGGTTACCGTTCCCCGGCAACGGCGCCAAAAACTTGTTGTGCGCAGAACGCAACGCAAGTTTCAGTACGCTTGAGGGCGTACCTTTTAAAACCGCGTTAACACTCCACGAGTAAGGGATGCAAGTGCACAACCCCTATCGTGTAGTATAATCGGGTATCGATCCTCAGGGACGGACAATTACTATGTTAGAATCTACCTAACTCGATTAAAAACTAGAAGTGGAAAAGGTTTGGTTTGGTATTTAATTTCCTAAAGGGTCAAATCAAACAATTCAAACAGTTCAATTAGATGTAATAAAATGATTGGAAGAAATGCAAATTGTGTTTTGATTATGGATAAAAGGCGTTCCCAGGGTTTCAGACTTCATCTCTGATCTGCCTCTAGTGGTACGGCCTGTACCAAGTTGGTACGGCTAGGCCGTACTTCACTTGGTAAGGCAAGGCCGTACCACCCTGGTAAGACCCGTACTGGCTTCCCAGAACAGAACCTACCAGTTCGAGTGAATGCATTCCTTTGCTGGTACCTTGTGCTAAACTCTTTAGAAAGGTTCAATAGACCATACCTAAGGTTCCTAACCCTCAACCATCGTTTGTTGGATCAAGATCTAGGTTGGAATGCAATTGATTGCCTTTTAGGGTTTCTACACCCTAGCTGGTCGATTGGAGGTCTAAGGCACCCTCTAATCTGTCGATTAGAGGAGAATTCAACCTTTCGGCTTCAATTCGAACTATTCTACCCTAAGCATTTGATTTGGATGAAAGATTGAGATGATCACATGACCTTGATAGGTTCGATCTAAACCTAGAGGCACATCATACAACAATCACAGCAAGCAAAGCAAAAGATAACAAAGAAGATCACAATCAATCAAACTAAAGAGTTCATACAAGATACAAGTCAAAGAAAGTCAAAACAAATCAAGAATCAATCTCTAACCCTAGAAACTAAAAGAACTACTCACAGCACATAATCAGATCTAAAAATACAATAAAAGGGAGAGAGATAGCCATGGATCGAAGGGATCGAGAGGAGGAAGCTAGATCCGTCGAGTTTCGCCTCTTTCCTCTTCCTTCCTTCTTGCTCCTAGCTCCTTAGCTCTCTTTCTCTCTCTTACTGTGCTCTCAAATGGATCTGGAATGAATAGATGTCGAAATTGGAGAGTTCCCCGCTTTAAATAGCCTCTGCCAAAATTTGAATCTGTCAGGCCGCCTTTAAGTACGGCCCGTACCAATTTGGTACGGCCTGGCCGTACCAGGCGTGATGAGCTGAAAAATGGCTAAGTCTGGTAAGACCCGTACCAAATCTGGTAAGGGCCGTACCTCATCATCTGAAAAATGGCTAAGTCTGGTAAGACCCGTACCAAATCTGGTAAGGGCCGTACCTCATCATCCCAAATCGCCGTTTCTTCGTGTGTTTTGCTCCAAACCTGCAGAAAACAAACAAACACTCAGCAGTACCAAATTCTAAAGATATATTGATGAAATGCACATGATTCTGGTGAATTAGGGCACGAATCTGGTACTAAAACAGGCCTAAAATAGACTAAATATGCGAGGTATCACGCTACACGCTATTGCTACCGCTATGCTACATGAGCTTTTTTTTTGCGATTTACATTGGATTTTGTTCTTATTTATGATGCTACATGGTCTGCTATGATAAGTATTATAAACCAAACTATATGCTTATGTTTCTATTTGTGATTTAGTCTCTCATTCTATATCAGAAAATATTTAAATATTAATTCTTTTTTTTCTTGCTCTTTGTCTAGTATTCATTTGTAAAATTATTGCCTTTTTGTTTCAATTGAAAGCTAATTTTAATTATTATAATATATAAAATGTTCAAATAAATATACTTACTTCATTTCACTTGTAAAATTAATTGCTCTTTGTCTATAGACTTAGATTAGTTATCACTTGATTGTTACTCCAATTCTCTAATATTAATCATGTTGATAATTAGTAGAAATATAGAATATAAATTTTGAAACGAAGAAAACGCTATGTATGATAGCTTCCGCTATAGCTACGCTATTCGCAATAGCTTTTTTTTTGTCTCCCCGCTATGCCGCTATAATCGCTATTTATAACCTTGGGTACAACTGTACAAGACTACCAGCGCATCAGCCAAAACAAAACTAAATTAATACAATTTCACCTCATGTGGCGATTTTTTTTTTTAAAGAAGCATGTGCCAAATTTTAAATATGGATTATTCAAAACTTCATTCTGTAAATGGTCTTATGTCGGTCTTTTTTTATGTCTGGTCTATATTTTCTGAGTTGTATAAATATTTTTATCGGGATATGTAAGTAGAATACATTATATTGCTAAAAAATTATACTACAACCAGGGGCGGATGCAGGATTTTGATCAGGGTAGGGCAAGAAATTATTGAATTGGGTTTCGAATTGAATTTAATTGGACCGTATCTTATATAATATACCAAATTTAATATACAATGGGTCAGTTATTTTAATTGGGCTGCAGGGTAAGGCAATATCAATTTTCAGGGTAGGGCAAAGACCCAAAATCCAGTCTTTGTAAATTAGTTTTGGATTTTCAGGGTAAGGCAGTTGTCCTACCCTGTGCTACAGTAGATCCGCCCCTGACTACAACTACTATATTTTGATATATAATTATTGAAAATTGTAAAAAATTACATAAGGTCTACGACATTTTGATATATATATTATTAAAATCGTAAAAATTTATATGATTATCTATCGAGTTCTTTGAAACTTTTAATGATATAATTTTATCAATGTTTGATTGGCATTCAAATGACACTCAAATTTAATAGACATCTTCTTTAAATATTAAATAATAAAAAAAATGCACGTAATTCTGATTTTTCGTTAAGCATTGATGATAATTATCACAATTGTCATTATTTAACATGATAGCTTTTTTTATGACTACTGTAAATCTGAAGGTAAAAGCCGTTTGCGAAAGTCCATGTAAATTTTGAAGAAATAAAGATGCATGAATCTAGTATCTAGTATCTACAAGATTCGTACTAGTGCACACAATATGTCGCGGTACTTCTGCCGCAGGTGATCAAGCCTCCTCTCCGATAGACATATCTTATATGATACAGTACAGTAGTACACTGCAGTTTACCCATGCGGGTCCGTATCGACAGCGCTGGAATGCGTCTGCGCTTATGATAACACGGATCATGATGAAAATGCAAATTTGATTAGATTTTATCCGTTCGATCATGCAATGGAGAGTTAATATAAAGAAAACAAATATTACAATAATAATATCAAGAAAGAAGGTGCCTTTTGAAATCAGAGAGACCTTTCAGTCTTTCACCTTTCTGCTATCTGACTATTTCCCAATTTTATTTATTTTAGTCTCTCCCTTCTCTTTTTCCCTGTAGTTCTCTCCTCCTCCGATCAACTTATTGAATCATAACCCTAATTCCGTACGATCGTCAGCATTGGATTGCATCCATGGACCCCGGTGCCACCGCCAAGCTGTTTCCCCCCTCTTCCAAGTGAGGCGATTTCTCATCACAATCTCTCAGTTTCTTGTTAAATTTTAGTTGGTCTTCGTCAGATTACAAATTTGGGTTTCCAGAATAGCGAGTAATCAGTCTTATTCTAGTTATTCCTGAAAAAGAACAAGATGAGTTACTAGAATCAGGCTGGACGAGTTGTACTACTTTAAAGTCTGTTTCATTAGTTATTCCAATTTTTTAGTGGAATTTTGTTCGGTTGCATGAATCAAGAATTGGGGAACCTCTTTACCGAGTGGTCTTGTCTATAAGAGGAGAAGATCATGAAAGCTTGACATGGATTAACACAATTTCCTCCTGTTCTACCTGGGTTTTTAGGGATTAAGGCTAAAATTTTAGTATGTGTGAACCTTTGTTCGGGCAAATATATAAAATTGATTATTCTGATTTGATGAAATGTCTGTTGCAAGCAAATCGAGAATTGGTGATTACTGACCCCAGTATCTGTACTAAAACAAAAATAATAAAAAGTAGACTTCTAT